>VYXH01005062.1:565-85399 GCA_013397275.1 Burhinus bistriatus | reverse complement strand
TTATTTGTTTGTTTGTCTTTGGTTTTGTTTTGGTTTTGTTTTGTTTGTTTGTTTTTTCTTTTTTAATCTGAATATACCTCTGCTTTATTTTAATCCAGAAGATGTTGAATATTTAGAATGTATTAATGTATTAAGCGTGGCCAGCAGGTTGAGGGAGGTGATTCTGTCCCTCTACTCTGCTCTTGTGAGACCTCACCTGGAATACTGTGTCCAGCTCTGGAGCCCCCAACATAAGAAGGACATGGACCTGTTGGAGCGGGTCCAGAGGAGGGCCATGAAGATGATCAGAGGGTTAGAGCACCTCTGCTATAAAGACAGGCTGAGAGAGTTGGGATTGTTCAGCCTGGAGAAGAGAAGGCTCCGGGGAGACCTTAGAGCAGCCTTCCAGTATCTGAAAGAGGCCTACAAGAAAGTTGGAGAGGGACTTTTTACAAGGGCATGTAGTGATAACATGAGGGGTAATGGCTTCAAACTGGAACAGGGTAGATTTAGATTAGATCTCAGGAAGAAATTCTTTACTGTGAGGGTAGTGAGGCACTGGCACAGGTTGCCCAGGGAAGCTGTGGATGCCCCATCCCTGGAGGTGTCCAAGGTCATGTTGGATGAGGCTTTGAGCAATCTGATCGAGTGGGAGATGTCCTTGCCCATGGCACATAGACTGGAACTAGATTTTTAAGGTCCCTTCCAACCTAAATCATTTTATGATTCTATGAATATAGATGAAATTTATGTATTAAAACTTGAGAAGTTGTATAAAAATTTTTGAGACCCAGAAAACTTTGTCAAAAAATCACCACATGCTTCAAATTGTTCTAGCTCTGAAAATCACAACAGTTTATTCAGTGACTATTCAGCAACATATGCATGAATTTAAAGGGCAAGTTAAGAAATAATAACTGCTGTACTTGGTAACAATTGTAGTCTCACTGGTAGCTCAAAATAAAATCTGGGAGTTGAATGCAAAAAATAATTTTCTTTTTGATGCTTAAAAGTAAAATTTAAACAAACTTATGCTATGGGATTACAAATGTATTTTTAAATTTTTTTCCAACCACTTTTTGGTAGAAAGACTGGCAACTGAATTCTGTTTGGACAGTTAACTAAAATCACAAAGAGAATAACAATTTATTCCAATCTTACTTATTATTTGACAGAATACCTAATACTTTACAGAATAGTGTCATATCTCAATGTTAATGGGCATTTCTAACCCTGCAAATTAAAGGAACTAATAAAAAATAGCCAAACTTTCAATCTTAGTTTAAATATCAGCTTGGTTACTAGAAAAATTTCCGTTGACTGGAGTGGTTTAGTTCATAGCCGAACAAAGGAAACCTGCACAGGCTTAAAAGCGAATCTTGCAATTAAAAGCATATGGGTTATCTTTGCCCCCACTTCATGCTCTGTGAGGGCCAGTGCTGCATACCCGGAATTGCATAAGCCATTTGTTCCCTTGGAACATTCCCCCGAGTATCATATTGCGGTCCTTAAAAATTTGTTATTCGTTTCTTTTTAAACAATCTGCCTTAAAATTACATTTGTCTATTTTGTTGTGTACACTCCAACAGTCCCTTGTGAAGTGTATTTCACAGAGAGGGACTGAAAAATGGTAGAACAATGATCCTTGGCAAACACATTAAAAGAAACGTATTGGTTTGTGTTGACTTTGACAGGTTTGGTTTTTTCTCTGACTTTCCTTCTGGACTCCTTTTGCCCTCTGATACACAGGAGACTTGCTACTCTTCCCCAACAGCAGAATGACTTTGAAAGTTTACTTTCTATGGGAGGAATTAAAATGGGAATTGCAAGAAACATCCTAGCCAGGGGCATTTTTCTGGAAGTATCAGTGTCTGAAGATAAGCAGCTTCAAATGCAGCTGCTTCTTAGTGCTACACAAGGCTCAACATCTTGCTCACAGCCCTGTGGACCTTTTTTACGTTTTAGCTTTCACTGGAAGAGCAAAAAATGCAAAGAATAAACAATCCCATATTCTTTTAAAGACTGCAACATCACAGCAGCCAGTATCCTGATGAAGGGCGGTCAAGAAAAGCACTAAGCTGTTACAGAGCTTTTAAAACCAACCAGAACTTCCAAAATTTGCAATACAACCTGTGCATTCCTTCCTCTCTTGGTACAATAAGAGGGACAACTGTCTCTTCCTTTTCTAAGATGTTCTACGTGCTGCTTCAGGCTGTTGCATCTACTGCTTGCTGTTAGAGGGAGTGTGCAGAAAGAAAGGCAGAGGAAAGAGCTCAGGTGTATGTGTTGGGCAGGCACCTTGTCTAGATCATGCTTCTACTGAAATGAAAACTTGTGGTGGGAGAAACCTGGAAGTCAGTGATTCTGAAAGATGTTGTCATTGCCTTCGAAAACATGACAGCAGGTTGTCTGTGTAGCACAATCTATGTTACAGAAAAAAATAATTTGTATTGTCTTTGAATTTGGTATTGTTACCACCTCCTAGAACTCTGAGTTCTTTTTTAATGTATCACACTGGGTCCACTTCCAAAGTATCCATGTCTCACAAGCTTTATAACAGGGCAATAGGAAAGTGCTCTTTCCTTCATTGCAGGAAGAATAAACTGCATCTCTATGGCTAGGTCTAAACTGAGGGACCTGGGAGCACTTCTATGCTGTTCTCAATTGTATGCCCTTCTCCCTGTGTCAGGAAATCTGGATATTTGAGCCAGCAGGGAGCTGTGGAACATAACTTGGGAGATAGGATGCCAGAACACACCATGGTGTGCCATTGCCATGCACAAGAAGAGGAGTCTGAGAGACTAGTAGGCTTGTCACAAATCAAATGAGAAACTGTCATCATGAAAATAAATTTTGGACTTTTAGACTTAGTTCCTCATCGTAGTTTTAACCACTAGCGTCAACAAACTGGAGAAAAAACCAGAGCTCCTACAACAGTGAGGAGGTGGCTGCAGTAATAATGTGAAATCGGTGTAGGATCCCTTGACCAGAGGAGGTAGAAATGGGCTGCAAATTCCAGTCTCTACACCCCTGATTTGGTTTTTTTGTTTTCCTGCAGTTGAAAAATAGATAGAACTGCAGAACCCTACTTCTCTACTTACTAGAGCATTAGGAGGCTGTTACCAGCTGCTGTAGTTATCGAGTTTCATGTTATCTTGTCCCACCAACATACCTCAGCCGTCAGCTTCTAGGAATTTCCATGTTTCCAGCAAAGGTGCCAATCCTGTTGGTAGTTCTGTCCTACACACCATAGTCCATGAGAAAAATGAGCTGGGAAACCTATTGAAAAAGCCACTCAGTAATGTTATTAATATATGACTGCTACCAACCTAGGGACAATCCAAATCACTGTCATAAAGTTTTAGAGGTGGAAGACTCCATATAGCTCTTTCTGTGTCATTTTGTCTCAGGAAAGAAAAGCGAAAGTTATTAAGAATATAATCTAAAACTGTTCACAGGTCTGACTTCAGACAAACAAACAAGCCGAAGACCTCATGCACAATTACGCAATTAGGATTCTGTCTGAAACTGACAGTGTTCATTTCCATAAGAGAATTAGGCATTCATTACTTTCATTACACTCCATTCTGCTAAAATGATTCATCATATATATTTAAAAATGAAGTCATTTAACTACCATTGGCCATAAACCATACTTCTACTAAAAATGAAGCCATTTAACTACTGTTGGCCATAAACCATACTTCTAATTACTCACTTCACTAATGTTCATTTGTCATCTACTTTTTTTTATTTTTCTGTATTAGACTATAACAAGTATAAAATAAGAGACCTCAGTCTAATGCCAAAGGATATTTAGCTTTGATCATTGTAATCCATCAAATGTCCTAGTGAGTCAAAATGGAATCTGCAATCCTCTTAACGATCATTATTGATTTGAAAGCGGTGATATTTTGGGTAAGCCTACAAGAAACATAATTCTTCTCTTGCGTAAATATGGGGAGTGATCAAATACACGCACCTGTATTCCCCCATAGCAAATGATGTAAAAGCAGGAACGGATTAGACTCCAGCACACAATTAACTTAAGGCAGGGCATGACACAGGAAGATATAATGCTGCATGGAACACTTATGCCCTATTAGCAAAAAACAGGCTGATAGAATCATTGCCTTAAATCATATCTTAAGCATCCTGGCCAATTACAGCTCTGGCTGCAACATGCAGTAAATGGATAGGCCATAATAAATCTTTCTATTGTACCAGACATATCAAGATACAAATGTGCTTGACTGCATACTATTATCGTACAGCTGAGTCTCATGACACTTCATATCTCATTCTGCAGCAAGATTTTAAGCAGGCATATGCTAAATGGTTTAATACAAGTTCAGGTGGTGACAAATAGCCTCCTTTCACCAAAGACATTTCCAGCGAGCTGCTGGTCACATGCAATGTTACCATCTTTGTTACTTCAGTCTGCAAAAGCACAGGAGAATGAGTGGACTCATCATCTATAGCTGGAATCCATATCATGGATTGCTCACTTTACTGTGCAATTTTATTTTGAAAACAAAGAGATAAAATTGATCAGTTTTATTTCATGTTTCTCGGATAATAGCTAAGTGCTGTTTGTTTGTAACATAAAAATGCAAATCTCTTAAATCTCACTACTTACACGTGACTGCCGTTCTCCAATGTCTATCCTGATAGCTTGAGCCAAAGCTATTGCCATTTGCTGTAAGGAGTGATTTGTAGTGGAAATGTGACATGCTTTCTAGTTTTGTAAAGTGATGTAAACCTGTATAAATTAATATTATCAGATGCTGTCATTGTAGATACAGTATTAGTCATTGTTCTGAAGAGAATGGCAGAGTTAAAATTAAGAGGCTGAATTTGTAGCCACAGAAGTTGATTCCATGCCATTGCCTTAATGCCCACTTTCCGATAATTACATACTGTTTCTCTTTAATTAACAAGGCACACCAGTGAAAGGTTAATTCTAGACAAGAAAGTGCTTTTAATGTCCCTTAGAAATGCAGAATGTCCTCACTCAGTTAGAATATAAGCTCACCGGGATGCTCATACATAGTTACCGGTCAGCTGTTTCTCACTGAGGCAGTTACCTTTGCTGGCTGAGTTAGTCTGATTTCTCCTGGTTGTGCCTCTCAGCAATATAGCAAGCAAAGTTCTGCTTTCCCAGAGACCATTAGCCAATTAAAGCAGTGATCTGGCAAACGTACTGAGCAGAAATCACAGCCATATATTAATTACACAGTTCTTTTTAACATGCAGTTGCTATAAAACCCCTTCTATTTCAGGTATTTTATCAGCTGAGTATAACATTAACATCACAGTTGCCTTAACACTGGCCCCATCCCTTCTCTATTTCTCCACTGGGTCACAGATGTTAAATAGATTTTACTGGAAAAATGACTGGCATACAGACATTAAGTGCACAACACCAGGCGAAGTGGGAATACAGGGGGGTTGTCAGAAAAACTGCGTCATATCTGCGCTGCCAGCAATGGAAAGGGGCAAAATTGTAATATCTGTGTGGATATACTTAAAGAGAAAAGGGAAAGGCATAGCCAAACGCAACTGGAGCAAATTCAAGAAGCATCTGACTGATAAGAATTTGAGCATGTGTAATGTTATTTTTATGATAAACATTCTGGCCAAACAAGCACTTGGCAGTTTTCCTCTGAGGCTGTTTTTTAATGTTGCTGTTGGCCTCAGTTTCATTAGCCTAAAACGTGTCAGTGGTTTTGTAAAAAAGCAATACCCGTGAATTACTCTTGTATCATAGTTGTCACGGTGATAAATGAAGAGAGATTAATTAAATGTATATTCAAATGAACTCCATGTACTTTAAAGGTTTTTTATAGGCTGGGATTTCACTGAGGCTTGGGAGTGGTGTCATGGTGAGAGGAAACTTTTGTCTGGAAACTTCTGAAGTTTAAGTGTCTGGAAATACACAGGAGAAGGCACTGAAGGATGATGGTTTTAAACACAGCATCTGGGTGCCTCTCTGTGGGCTGTGGTGTTATTGCACTGGTGAGGACTTAAAAGGTACCTGCAGGATTTCATTACCTGTGATTATTGGTATCTGTCTGATGTTTATACACTTTGCAAAAATATGTCATTTTAAAATTACACTTTTGCTGCTTCAGTATCTTTGCTGTCTTATTATGTGGTATAAACTATCCACCTGATATTCCAGTGAAGCATGGTACTTTATTAAATTACAAGGCAGATTAATGTTATGAGTCATTTATTATCCACATTTGAGGCAAAACACAGCCACAAAAGAAGAAATATTACCATGAGTATGAGGAAACGCAAGCAGAGACAAGGGAAGCAGGAACAGTTATCAGCAGATATAAGAAGACTAATCTTCCATGCAGAAAAAAACAAAAAAAACCGCAACAGAGTCTTGGTGCTACTCATACCATCATGAGGGAAATAATAAGTCAGAAAAAGGCCTAGCTAATGAATCTGTGCTTCTAAATACTTCTGAATTATAATGGGTGTTACAGTTGTATTTATCACAGACGCATAGAGTGAATGAGGTTGGAAGGGACCTCTGGAAGTCATCTGGTCCAACCCCCCTGCTCAAGCAGGGCCACCTAGTTGCTCAGAACCATGTCCAGTCAGGTTTTGACTGTCTCCAAAGAGGGAGACTCCAGAACCTCTCTGAGCAACCTGTGCCAGTGCTCCATCATCCCCACAGTAAAGAAGTGTTTCCTAGTGTTCCAGCAGAGGCTCCTGTGTTTCAGTTTGTGCCCATTTCCTCTGGTCCTGTCACTGGGAACTAGTGAAAAGAGCCTGGATCCATCTTCTTTGCACCCTCCCATCAGGTATTTATACACATTGCTAAGACACCTCCTGAGCCTTCTCTTCTCACATCTGAGAAACCCCAACTCACTCAACTTCTTCTCATATGTTGGGTGCTTCAAGCTCTTAATCATCTTCGTGGCCCTTCACTGGACTTGCTCCAGTATGTCCATGTCTTTCCTGTACTAGAGAGCCCTGAACCAGAACCAGAACTCCAAATGTGTCTCACCAGTGCTGAGCATAGGGGAAGAATCATCTGCCTTGACCCGCTAATGCAGGCCAGAAGGGTGTTGGCCTTCTTCGCTCCAAAGGTGCATTGCTGTCTCATGTCACCTTGGTGTCCAACAGGACCCCCAAGAACCTTTTCTGTAAATCTGCTTTCCAGCTGGTAGACCCCCTGTGCTGGCACATGAGGGTATTCCTCCCCAAGTGCAGGACTTGGCATTTCCCTTTGCTGAACTTCACGAAGTGTCTGTTGGTTCATTTCTCTGACTTCTCAAGGGTCCTGTGAGTGGCAGCACAAAGGTCTAGTGTATCAGTCACTCCTTTTAATTTTGTATTGTCTTCAAACTTGCTGAGGCTGCACTCCAGGTCATTAATGAATATATTGAACAGTATTTGCTCTGGTATCAGCCCCTGGAGCATTCCACTAGTGACTGACCTCTGGCTGGACTTCATGTTGCTGATCACAACCCCTTTTCATCCAGCAGTTCAGCCAATTTTCAATCCATCTTACTGTCTAGACCATACTTTATCAGTTTGTCTATGAGGATGTTATGTGAAACAGTGCTGAAAGCCCTGCAAAAATCAAGATAAACAATACTCCTGTTCTTCCTTCCTCCACTGGCTTAGTTCTTTCCTTGCAGAAGGCTATCAGGTTTGTGAGGCATGATTTCCCTTTTGTAACTTCATGCTGACTACTCCTTCTTGTCCTTCATATGTTTGGACTTGTTTGTTCCAGAAGGACTTGCTTCATTACTTTCCTGGAAACAAGATGACATTGACTGGCTTTTTGTTCCCCAGATCCTTCTTTCCTGTTTTGAAGACAGTAGTGTCATTTGTTTTCTTGCAGTCTCCCAATTGCCATAACCTTTCAGTGATTATTAAGAGTAGTCTCTCAATGGCATCAGCAATTGTGAGGGCATCCTATTGGGTCCATGTGTCTGTCCACTTTGTTTAAATATTCCTTAGGTTGATCCTCCTCTACAGAGGGTAAGTCTATTTATTCCCCAATTAAGACTGATGATCCATTGTGCTCTTTCAGAAGTAGAGAAAAAAAAGACTTTGACTTGAAGGACAGAAAACACAACAGAAGACACATACAAGGAAAGAATCATCTCTCTTATGTCACTGTAGAGCCAAAATTTAGAGTAAAGCACACTGTTTAGCATTAAAGTGGGTGATAATGTGTTATAGTTTGAGGAACCCACAACAATTTATTGTCATTTAGACAATTATTCTGTCATTATCTATTTTTCACTATGAGGGTGGTGAGGTACAGGAACAGGTTGCCCAGCGAAGTTGTGGATGCCCCATCCCTGGAAGTGTTCAAGGCCAGGTTGGATGAGGCTTTAAGCATCCAGGTCTAGTGGGAAGTGTCCTTGCCCATGGCAAGGGGCTTGGAAATAGATGATCTTAAAGGTCCCTTTTAACCTAAACCATTGTATGATTCTATGATCACCTGATGACCCCTCCTTGGGAAAAAACAAGGAAACACAAGGGTTGAAATATAAACAGATTTAGTAGAATTAGACTAAAAAATTAACATTAATAATACTAAAGAATCAATACTGATCTCGATACCGATATAAAATATACAAGGATCATACTCAACCAATTATGTCAGTAGGAAGCTGTGCACGCCCAGCAATGGACAGAAAATGTCGGACTCTGTGAGCACTACGGCTTCGGGAGGAACGGAAGGCCTCAGGGGTCTGGCACCAGGGCAAGAAGTTCTCAGGATCACAGTCGTCAAGGAAGAGAGAGAGCTCCTCAGAAAACTTTTTAATCCATATTGAATGTGCTGTTCATACTATGAAATAATGCTGTTGGCCAGCTTGGGTCAAGCGCCTGGGTCCCGCTCCTCCTCATCCCTGCACTTGGCTAACTTGAAAACACTGAGACCTTGAAATCCACATACCATAGCTGGCCATAAAGTAAATATTTTCTCAAATTCAGACACTAGAGTCTTCTAAAAGTACAGTTTCCTCCAGCATTAGAAGAGACCTTACTGCAAAGTAAAATTACTGAAAGGAAAATTAATCCTGTGTCGCTCAAAGTAGGACACAGTGATAGGAACTGGTCTCACTTCTAGTGCGTTCCTGTCTAGTCTGACATGTATTGACTACCAAAGGACTGTGGAAAAGGTTCCATTGCTTTGTTCCACATAAAATATCACCCTTAAAGTTAAAAATATTCTCTTTTATGTCAAGTATGTGCTTTGGGAGATGGGGAAAAGAGGCTGTGGTTTGCAGAGGGAGAATCACAAGTTCCATCTCTGTCACTACAAAGCAATTCCCTGTGACAGTGGTGAAGTCTGAGTCTAATTTTTCAGGGAATATATTATTTCTTTTGGATTAAGTGTTCTGATAAAATAGAGGATCTGTACCACTATTATTATTTAAGAAAATATTTCAAAGTTTTAAATTAAAACAAACAGCTATGGTTCTTATGCCCTCTTTTTTTCCAGTATCTGTCATGGGCTGCACCACATTCCCCTGGCCCACAGCTCTGGCTGTGCCAACACTGTCCACCATGGTTGTTACTCACAGGATATTTTAGTATATTTCACTCCAGTCTGAGAGGAAAGCAGACATCAAAACATTTGAATTTCCAGTGAGAGAGGTCATTTAGCTTTTTTCCAGGGATTGCCCTTTTTTCCATTCTACAAGTCTACCATCTTTGTAGTTGTCACTTGTCAGTACCTATCGACTAGTATTTCCTCTTCATTATTACTTCTTTTCTCATTTTCTCACAAAAATCATATCATGCAGACAAGGTGGAAATTATATAAGACATCAATGAAAAGCTGAATATCAAGACAATGAAAAAGAGAGTTCAATATTTCAGAGCTAGACAGTAGATGTGGCATGGTGGGGCATCCCTAAAACCCTGCTTACCTCCATAGTTTGGGTCCTGAACAGCATGCATGGGAGGCAGTCTCCTTCCTTATTTTATTAAATGCTTGGTTAGTGTGCAATATATGGAAGCAGTTGCCGAAATAAACATCAGAATCTAAGACTGTCCCAGATGAGTGCTGACACAGTACATTCGCTGCTCTGTCTTCGTTTCTGTCTTATTTGGTGTTCATTAAAAAAACTTTTCCTCCTAAGTCAGTGTTATTAAGCTGCAGAATCATGTTCCTCTTCTTCGTCTCTCTTTTCTCACTGCATTCTTAAATTTTTTCTGCCAAATGACACATCTTCAACCAGAGAAGTGCAGATACTCACAATACAAATTCTAGACTTAAAAACCGAGGGAAAAAATTCCACACTGTCAGTTCCACTAGGTAGAAAGGTACCTGGCACACTGGGCTGCTAAAAACATTTTCTGGAGCCTGCCTGCAAATAAACAAGTATGAGTACAAAAGATATCTGGAGATTTGGGCCAGCAAAACTATATCACAACTTTATCATGGTGTTCCCTGGATACTGAAAGAAACCTCTACAAAAAACACCCTGTTCTCCCATGCCCAGTTCCAAACTTCTCTTTGTCCTGCATATGAATCCCCTTTATCACAGCTCCTGGCTCCGTACAGGCGTGCTGTACTGTCTCTTTCAGCTGGCTAGTCCTTGGCCTTGCTCTGAGCCTCCCTCTGTTAGACTAGCTCCACTGCCTGCTTCCTTTCTGCCAGTTAACTTTTTCAAGCAACAACAGAAATTCTTGCCAGCTCCCCCAGGTCTTTAATAGCAGTGTTAACTTTTGACTTGGTTCTCATTTTGAATGTTGTTGCACAATAGCAGCAAGAATAGCGTATTTTTAATGGAAACTGTATTTATGTGGGCAACGTTGGTTTTCCTACAGGTCATGGATGAGAGCGTAAATGAAATTTTCAAGTTTTCTATGTATTGTGTAAAATGATTCAGAGCCTTGTTTATTCTTTTTCCACTGAAACAGATACAACTGAAAGAACAAGAGTTCAAAGTCAACAAGTTCCTCTTGCATGAATCTCCAGCAGCACAGCTGTGTGCTTAGCTTTAGAGAGAGCACTGTCAATGAAATTAGATAAAGAGGTCCATCATAAACCAGATTCTCAAAAAGTCCTGGACACAATGCCTGCAAGATATAAAATCTCAAGAGAGAGAAGTGTGTTTGCCATCAGTAAATTCACCTGTGGTGAACTTGGGAGAGTTAGAACACACGTAAGGAAATTAGTTCTTAGGAAGATTGCTGAATCTATGCTAATCTTTAGTTTTCCTTTTATGAAATGGGGATAACATTTTCTGGTCCAGCAGGAGTGCCGATACTCTATATTAATAAAATGAATAATAAAAATTCAAAGTAAAACTTAGTTGTACAACATTAATTCTGCCTTTATATAGTGTGACATGGTATTTAGGTCTTGTTCACAGCCTTTTTTAGCAAATGTTATATACCACAGAATATTTTTTTTTTTTATTGCATTTAGCTGTAATGCAGGTAGAACTTCAAACTCAATTGAAACCATGCCTAGTTTTTATGCTTAACGTAGGTGTTGCCTCACAGAAATGTTAGATACAGACTCTCAGGCAGGGAACTCCGCTCAGCCTAACGTAACACAAATATTTGAATGCCTTACTCAGCTGTCTCTGCAGGAGATCCAGACCTCTTAATTTACTGCCTCTCTCCCTCTTCACAAGAAGATCCAGTTTAATTGGCTTCTGGCAGTTCAGGAAACTGTGCGGAAATGTCAGGCACCTCCAGCCCCTTGGGAGAAAATATAACTAACACTTACCGAGAGCACATTTAATGGTATGGAGTGTGCCAATATTGCGTTGTTTTTACGTAATTGTCCAGAAGCCAAATTGCTCACCCGGGAAGTGAGACCATCCACAGGGATGTGTAGAATGCAAAAAGAGGATGGATTATCCTGGTGAAAGCATTCCCCCTGACATGCGTTGAAGGAGATGCAAGGTTCCAAACCCACCCTCCAGCAATGTGGATTTTTCATTAGAGACTTGACTGGGTTTATCAAAATCACCCCCAAGGCAGAGACCAGAAGCCTCTCTTTCCCAGTTGTTGTCAGGCCTTTTGCTCTCTCCCTGGCTGTTGCACACCTGACTGCACAGTGGCTGACCTTCAACAGGAGGGAGGAAGGTATTTTTACTCAGGGCACTCCACGGTGCTTAGCGCACTCCTCTGGGATGGGGATAGGAAAGGTCGCTTCCTCAGGCTAATAAGAATTGAAGAAGATCTAGATGACTCGGTGCATATGCGAGAGCTGAGCAAAGCTGCCACTTCATCAGATGAAGGTAATTGTAGCCTTGACTCTTTTGCCTCTTTAGACATCTCCAGGGAATTTAAGCGGAACAGAAACAGCTGTCCGTCTAACCAGGATTGCATTAGAGCTCCCGTCTTCACAGAGCAGGCAATTCAGAACAGTCATGGGTGACTGGGGTTACATGAACTGAGGCTGCTGAGGTTGCAGGGAGCTTTAAGCAAACTAGGGAAGTACCTAAAGAGCAGAGAGACCTATATGGTTAGGCAAAGCGAGATTGCTGTCTTGCAACACTCTGGGTCTAGTCCTAATTTGAGAAGATTCTTCTGCATTGTTTTGTGAAGCAACAATGCATTTAGCATGTTATTTATTATGTCTTTTTGAAAGCACTTTCTGGTCGCTAACATGACAAATAATTTGACTGTTCACTTTCTTACTTTATACAACAAGTGAAATTAATAATAATAATAATAAAATAATAATAATAATAAATCTTTTGAAGGTATATTGCTAGCCAAAATCTGTTCTCATATACTGGCACTATTGAATCAGCTGAAGCTGCAGTGGGGAATCAGGCCCAGCTCATACAAAAGTTGGATGCAAACTCTAGTTTGAGAATCTGCAAAAAGGTTGGTTTTGTGTTTTGTTTCATTTTTTTCTCTTCAGTTGTTGCTTTGTTGGTTTTTTTAAGTGTGCTAACGCTAACAAATTCCCAAATGCTTAAAACTTAATCATCATCAGTAGCTGAGTAGAAGACTGAAGGACAATTGTAGCAGAGCTGTTTACCTGCTTGGATAGGATTCATTTCCTCAGCCCTTATTTGACACCAAAACAGATGTACCTCTGTCATTCCTCTGACCTCTGTGGCAAGATGAACAGCTAGGCTGATACATTTATTGATCAGAGAAAGAAGCACTCCATGGGAAATAAGCTATAGATGCCTTGCTGTGAAATTGAAGATTTAACATCTGTCCCATGCAGATGGTAATTAATCTTGAATCTGTAATGCCCACAATTGGTTGGTTGACAACATTACTTTCTTAATCTGGGAGCATGGATAAACAAATGTATTGGATTGCTCTGTGGGTAACATTTTATGAATGTGTTATAATTGCATATGCAGCCCATAAATCAGATAGATTTCTCATCTACATTGCTAATTGTGTTTATTATTGGAAATGCTTCTCATGTTGCTCAGTATTCACTAACTGGTTGATTTCCCACTGTCGAAATCCCACACCCATGTAGGAATTGAAATCTTTACTGTTGCAAGTATTTTAGGAACTATTAAATATTCTCCCAATTCTAATTACCTGGTAGCTAGGTACATGCATATAAAGGTAGCTTGAGTATCAATTTTTATTTTATTTTATTTTATAGAATATGCAATTATGAAATTAGTTTTATTGTTTCAATAATATTTGGGTTATGAGATGTTAATGGTTGGGTTTATATCCCTTTCTGCCCTGCTACAACTTTACCCTTTGCACCTCTGCACTGTTATTTGCATTTCAAAACTGAATTCTTTCTCCATATCTTCCTCTAAGGATTTAGTCAGTGGATCACTGTAGATATATCTGCCTTCTTGGTAGGATCCTAGCACTTCCAAATCTTAATTTCTCAGTTACTGTAACTAGAACAGCTACTAGGTTACAAAATGTTGCTGAAATTAAGCTGGTAGTCTGCAGCAAAAAAGATCTTCCAGAATCAGGGATGTTTGCACTAACTGAATCTGTGTCTCAAAAAATTACCCAGAATTTTGAAAATAGTGCCCGAACCTGGTTAAAGTCAGTGGTTTCGAGACATAACTGTCTGATATGAATTACATGCTAATGTAAGCATGTAATAATTCATGTGTGTTATTTAGAATCCAAACCATGGTAAATTGGTGGTATCATCTCTGATGTATGTCAGTAGCCTAGGGGAGCTGGATAGCTTGTGTGGAGTAAAAGTTTAGAGTCATGATAGCACATCACGGTATTTGAATTAAATCAGTCCTTTCACTTTAGTGTAGGCTGCTTGACCTTAGGGTGTGAGGGGAAGAAGGAAAGAAGGAGCTTTCCCTTCTTGGGTTGTGTAGGCAGTAGTTCTTCTCCCACTGATTTCTTCCCTGTACTGGCCCTGGGAGGGCTTTACCTCATATTTCTGCCTGTACCCCAAGCAGCATCAAAACACAGTCTAACAACAATAATTAATTTCATCTTGGCCTCTGAACAGACACCAGAAGATATCTGAAGCTTTTGATTTTCAGTCCTAAGTTAAAACTCTTTGAAGTCAATGGAAAGACTGCCATTTACTTTAATGAACTCTGAATCAAGCTTTCAGTCGCTTACCAATGAGGGGTTGATTTAAAACTGGCCGCTTGCTGATGGAAGAGCTTGCATTTGTTACAGCACTTTGAATGAAGCTGTTCCATGAAACGCTTGCTCCTTGTTTTCTTAAGGGAAGATGTAGATTCTAGAAGCTGGTGTTAAATCTGGTCTGACACAGAATTTGCTGTGTCTCTACATTTGTATTATTCTGACTTTAAAGGGTAAGTTATTGACAGAAATTAGGAGCTGATGGCTTTTGTTGTGAGCATTTCTAAGCATTAAGACTGTACTTAGATGGTTTTGAAACATTCTGAATTGAGTCATCAATCTTTTGAATGAATCTTGAAGTAAAGTTTGCCCTGGATTCTAATAGCCTAGGACTTTTAAAATTTATGTTGCAGCTGTAGCAATCATCATTAAACTCATCTGTACGTTTTCTAGACTACACTATTTTTTTGTAGAGTAGACAAAACATCAGCATGAATTCTGAAATGAAATCAGACCCATTATGCAATGTTCTCTAGTCTTGTATTTCAACTGATGGAGAGCTACAGGGTTTGTAGAAACAGGTCATGTCACTATATAGTTGTAATAGCACAAAATCAGACAATCAAAATTCTAATAAAGAGAAGAAAAAATGGTACTGCAGCTAGTAAATCACTGTAGCAGCAAAAATGTCACAAGATTTGTAGAATTATTGTTCAGAAAAGACGATGAAATACCTCAATAGAAATTCTGGTTCCATTTTCATAACAAAACTACTCCCATCTTCTGTTTTTGACTACTCTTTATGTTGCTATTTCTTGTTAAAATTTATTGTATGAAAACCAAAGTGGTTTTCTTTCCCCAAATTGCCTGAATATTTCTGTTGAAAAGAGCTGCACACTTAAATTTCAGAATAAGCAAGCAAACAAAATCCCTTAATTTTTCATGGCTGTATCAGACTTCGTTTTTTAAATTGACTATCTCTGAGCACTTCTGCCAATAAAACTCAATAACAAAAACTTCTGCAGAGGGTAAGCATGAAAAGATGTGTGAATATGGCCAAAATGAATTTGTTCTAGTATTAGAATGAATACAGCTAGGACAGGAATAGTAGATGTATAAAGTTTCGCAAAGTAAAACACCTGAAACTGCTAATTTAGAGTATGGCTATTCAAATTGCCATGAGGAAGCTGGTGTGTGCATTTGAAGGTACTTAACTACTCTGCAGTAGTTGTCCATGTGCAAGACTTTAGTTTGTAGTAAATTTGATGGGTTACTTTGCAACGAATGCTAAATCTCTTTTGCAAAGGTTAAGATTTACTCTGGACAATTTACTATGGAAAGTGTAGTACCTTGTAAATCCAAAGTGTCACTTGCTCGTGGCAATTTGGTTTTGAGTCCATATTATCATAATCATTATAGATCTGCAAAAAGATACTGGAATTTATAATTTTCATGATTTATCATGAGAATTGAATCATCAGTAAATATCCAGAATATTACATTCATTGTTTCACTGTTTCAACCTCCAACTAACTGTATGTCTGTCTTGTCCTTATTGATATGTGTTGCTTATTGTAGCTAATTTAGAAGCAAGATCCTTAGGGTAGGAACCTGTCTTTTTTTGTTTGTCTGTAAAGTGCTATGAAGCCATGGGAATAATGTGTTGTCTTTCACAGTAACTGACCTATGGTATGTCAGGTGAAGGATAAAATCCTCCATAATATGGCAATGTCTGAGATCTCAGACCAGACAATTACTATTTTAGAGGTTATTCATCTCCAGCAGCACACTGAATTAGCACACAAACGAGCAGAGAAGTTAGACAAACTTTAACTTCCTCCTCTCTGCCTTTATGCAAACTATGATGGTAGCTCTGCAGGCTGATGTCAGTTTTCACTATGTGCAGAACAATACAAGACCTTCCACAAAATATATCTCAGAAAGTACACAGTTTTTATTACATTTAGTTATATGATATAATCTAAATATTCTGGACCCAGAGAGAGCTGGACTATATTAGTAAGAAGACAGACGTTAGCCTTCATCTCTCTGGCCAGAGCCACATACGGCAGAAGCAGCCAATGTGACTTCCAGATACCAGAGGGAAGGATCAGTGGGACTGAGAAAAGAATGCTTTAGAGTATTAATTAAAGGATGGAGATAGTCACGCTCCTTTGCCTCCTGGCTCTTTGGTGCATGTTTTCCAGTTATAGAAAACTAAAAAGTGCTGAGCTCCAGCTAGCCTGCCGTATTTGCCTGGGTGTAGACACTGGATTCAAATCCGGACTTATCTACCAGGACCACAGTTCACCCTGTAGAACATCCTCAGATACCAGTTTACACCTGAGCTCTGGAGTACCCTTCAACAGTGCTTTAGCTTTAGCCCTGGCGATCCTTCCTGAGTTTAGAAAAATAGAGACTATAATCTATTTCACTAACAGTTTACAAGCTAATACTAACATTTGCACAACATGGATCCTTTAAGAAAAAATTAAGTCAGACTGAAGGACTGTAGTGTGGATATTCATGGTGAGGAGATATGGGGATAGTGGTGTTCAGCCCTGTTCCTGGAGCCCAGTCATTTCATCGAGCAGCACAGCAGACACGATTATTATCTACCATGAGAGCGTGACACCCATGGAAACTACAAAAAATGGATTTTAATTCTGAAATTTTGAAGATACAGTGAAGCATGAAGAATACTGCTATCTGTCTTTTCCAAATACATATGTTCAAGGAGATCTAGGATTTCTCTCTTCTGGAAATTTCTGGGTTATAAAGAAGGTAGCAATACTCAAAGCATCAGAGTATGTATGTCTCCCCGCAGACAGAGTGAAAATAGGTATAATATCTACAATGTAGGCCACACAGGCAAGACCCTTGTTGAACTTAAATGGGCATTATGCCAATGAGTTGCGCAGAGCTTTTCAGTTTACAACAGTATGGCTTAGAATCAACAAGTTACTGTAAATACTTTTCATTTCACCTATTACAGGAACGAACAGTCACATATTGCTTCCTATTTGCTCTGATTTTTCTTTCTAAATCTGCGCTATGCATGTTTACAGTAACAGAAGTATATAAGGTAATGTGATTTATTCTAGAGAATTGATTTTCCCATTTCCTTCAAGCTTGGTCTCATTATGTCATGGATACTAGATTCTTCCTAGCATTTACTTGAACCAAGAAAAATCTATCTGCAGTGTTTTTGTCACCAGAATCCTCTTAGCAACCATTTTACAGTTTTATATAAAACCCACACTCTCCTTCTCTGTGGTCCTTTATGTAGACAGTTTCTTCAGTGTCACATAGGAAAACTGAGGCAGAAGCCAGCAGCAGCAGAGTCTAGAAGAGGAGTTAGTACTTCATGAATCATGAAAATATGGAATACAGTGACATTATCCTAAGTATTTAACCAGCATGTACATTTTATTTCAGGTATGAATAACATTCTAAATTTGTTTTTATCATCAATACAGACAAGTAAGTGTCTGTGAAAATAAAAGTTCTTATTTGCTTAAATTTAGGTTCCTGAAAATAGGTGGATCGGATTCTAAGTAGTCTTCACTGAGCTTTGTCTTTCTTGTCCTTTTTTTTCCATCCAAGAAGCCTGCATCCAATGTCATGGCTATTTCAATACATTAAACCAGTATGTATCGGAATTTACATTTAGTGCCAGTACTTTGTGTTTTCATTGTCTGCTTGGTTGCTTGCTTGCATATATGTGTTTTGTTTTATAACCCTTAAGGAAAAAATTGCTTGTGGATTATAAAGCTCTGGTCTTGTATCACAGCATTATTACTGGAACATATTGTTTCATATTATTCTTTCAAGATGAATCATGCATGTTGATTAATGAAAACAAGACTTTGTTGATGTTATTTAATCTTTAAGTGGGTGTTGATGAGAACTGACAAGAAAGACTTCGAAAAGTCTTGTAAAGAGCAGTTTTTATGCAGTTTTTCTTTGTGTTCCTCTCATACTGTGTTCAAGCAGTGATGCTTCATACAGCAACCCTCATTAAATATTGTTATAGGAAGGGGGAGCCAGGTTATGATGAGTAATGGAACAGTGTCACTAAAGACTTGCATAACTAACCTCACTTTCATAACACAATTGCTCTTTCTTGCAAAAAGTCGTAAACCAGGGAGACCAATTTTCTACTCACGCCCTCTTCCTCCCACACCAAACACCTCCTTTTTCTCCGGCTTCCAGAGTTGAAAGAATCTCGCTGACCACAATGTGCTGAACTGTGTATTTCATATTCCTGAAGTGGCCAGAAACAGAACACTCTTCTGTAAACAAATACGAAACAACTTGCATGAGACCGCTGCCCTTCTCAGAAGGAAAGCAGATGTGCTCTAATGAGCACTCTTCGAGTGCATCTTTCTGCACATTCTCAGTATTTCAGATGCTGATTTTCAAATGAGGCACCCAGGGCAATATGCTCAAAAATAAATCAGCATTACAATGTTTTGTATATTGAAATTGTTATGGAAGATCAGATGGGCATAAGTGCTATACTATAAATGGCTTGAATTAGAACCTGTGTCAATAAAAATAATAATACTGTATCATGTCTTCAACATATTTATAAGGGCTATATAACAATGCTCACAGTCATGGCAATTCCACCTTGGTCAACAAAAAAAGTTATCAAAATGAAATCTGAAGCTGGCCAGTGCGTGGCCTATAATTCAGGAAACAATTGTGCAGGATGCATGAAGCTATTCATGGCAGAGTGCTGCACGGGGTTTGACCAGAAGCAATAGAAATGCTTGCTGGAAGCCATTCCACATGAGAAAAGGTTCTATGACATGACAGCCTGACATTACCAATATATCAGGAGCTCGGTGTATGTAAAGGACTTTGCCCTGCAAGAAATGCTAGGCTGTCCATTTGTGAAGTGTTTTGGTGTTTCAGGCAGTGTGAATAAAACAAAAAACATTGCTGTTTTGCATTAATGAGCTATTCACTGCCAATGTCGAAGAATTCCACGTTGTTCTTGGACTGTGCACTTAGAACAAAAAAAGACCCAGAAAAGAAATCTATCAAAAAGGGTCTATAAACATTGAACTGACTGTAGCCACTTTAAATGTATGGTCTGTATATAGAAATTTTCCAGAGGTGTGTAGGTCATTGTTTGTTTTGTCCAATTTTTTAATATAAGTAAACTTTTAATGAAGAAGTGTCTAATGAATACAACTGGCTTTATAAGCAAAGGAAAATTCTCTTTTGCTCATTAGAAAGAAAGAAGTGCAGTTGGAAGACTGGATAATTGAAGAAATAGGAGCTGATTTGAATTCATCCCAGCACAGTGACTGGGAATGATTATTACTTAGTAGCTATAGTAGGAGTTTATAAACAGAAAAATATTCAAAGATTCTTTGGGTGCATTCATGATATGTATATAGAATCATATATATGAATGTATATAGAATCATAGAATTCTTTAGGTTGGAAAAGACCTTAAGATCATCAAGTCTGACCATTAACCTAGCACTGCCAAGTCCACCACTAAACCATGACCTTAAGCACCACGTCTACGCACCTTTTAAATACTTCCAGGGATGGTGACTCAACCACTTAGGTAGCCTGTTCCAATGTTTGACAACACTTTCAGTGAAGAAATTTTTCCTAATATCCATCCTAAACCTCCCCTGGTGCAACTTGAGGCCGTTTCCTCTTCTTCTATCACCTGTTACTTGCGAGAAGAGACCGACTCTCACCTCACTACAACCTCCTTTCAGGTAGTTGTAGAGAGCGATAAGGTCTCCCCTCAGCCTCCTGTTCTCCAGGCTAAACAACCCCAGTGCCCTCAACCATTCCTCATAAGATTTGTTCTCTAGACCCCTCACCAGCTTTGTTGCTCTTCTCTGGACACACTTTGGCACCTCAGTGTCTTTCTCCTAGTGAGGGGCCCAAAACTGAACACACTATTCGAGGTGGGGCCTCACCAGTGCTGAGTACAGGGGGACAACCACTTCCCTAGTCCTGCTCACCACACTATTTCTGATACAAGCAAGGATGCTTTTGGGCTTCTTGGCCACCTGGGCACACTGCTGGCCAACTGTCGACCACCACAACCAGGTCCTTTTCTGCTGGGCAGCTTTCCAGCCACTCCTCCCCAAGCCTGTAGCGTTGTCTGGGGTTGTTGTGACCCAAGTGCAGGACCTGGCACTTGGCCTTGTTGAACCTCATACCATTGGCCTCAACCCATCGATCCAGCCTGTCCAGATCCCTCTGTGGAGCCTTCCTACCCTCAAGCAGATCAACGCTCCCACCCAACTTGGTGTCATCTGCCATACGTTTCTTTACATGCAAATTTTAAGTTTCTAGGTGAAATTCAGGGATCTAAGTGTGATCAGATCTGAGCCATAGCTGTGGGGTAATTAAGAAAGCCCAATGGACTGACATCATTTTATAGCATCACCTTCATGATATTCCAACCTAGTGAAACTGAGACTCTTTTAGAAGAAAGAAACAATGTTAATAGATTGTGGGAAAACCACTTGAACATGTCACCAGGACCAGAATATTGCAGAATTTAGGATTGAAGCTGCCACTTCAGCAATAATACTTGGCCACAGCCAGGGTAGTTAAATTTTATAATTCCCACAATCTTTACATTTCTAATAACATTCATTTAAAGCAGATCAATAACCAGAGAAGAAACTCACTGACAGTACTGTAAGAAGCTGTTTTGGAAGTATGAAAAATGTCCCATCTGTTTAGATATTCCACCACAGTTCAGACAACAAGCATCTTAGCTCAGTACTTTCTACTAGAATGTAAAAAGTCTAAAAAATAAATTATAAGGGTCTACTCTATAGCCCTTCAAAATGAGCAAAATGTTTCTCATTGATTGTGAAGTCTTTGAGTCAGGAGAACAGATTTTGTAGGGGATCAAGAACTTAAATATTTTTCTTTCTTCATGTCTGTTTGAACTAACATGAATGAGACCAGTTATTCTTCATTTCTGTCAGTATAGCATACATACAATAAAAGGGTAGACTTCTCACATACAATAAGACTCTTGTCCTTCATATTTTCAGAGTATATGCTGATGACATTGTTTTTGATGTATGTGGGTATCTTCTTAAAGCTGGAATTGATAGAAAAGAAAAATCTGACATGATTTTGGTATTCTTAAAAGGCAAAAGACATCCTCAAGAAGGAGTTCAAAAAAGGGGTATAAATGTAAATACTCAAATTATTCCATTTCAGACAAGTACTAGTGAAGAACAATGTACAGCTGGTCCTGAAATCCAGAGGTTATGGTCAAAATAAAAGTCCTGGATGGAGCTGAAATAACAAAATGACTATACCAAATCTAAACTCAACACTGGCATGTGGGTTATATCAGGGAAAAAAGGGGATTGACAGAGGAGGCTGACGATTTAATGATTGCTGGTCACTAGAATACTCTGAGCTTATTTGAATACAATTTGGCACACAGCTAAAGATGACCTACCTTGCTTTAGTGACTGCAGTGGCTTCCTGCTAAGCATAACAGTATGAACTAGCAAAGATGAAATAAGGTAATTTTTTGGATCCTAATCAGAGCACAGCATGATGATCAGAGAATTGGCATCTGAGTTCTTTGCCCTGAATAATCTAATTCCTTCCTTTTTCTTGGTATTTATAATTCAAAGTATACCTCTGCCATAGGTTTTTCATGTTTGTTTTAGCCAACAGTGCACTAACCAGATCATTACAATGTGTTTTCTCTACTGCAATATACTTTAAGGATCAAACTATTCAATTTCATCTTCTTTTGAAAGCAATTAGAATTAATATGTTCTGGTCCCTTACGAATACAGTATATGATATGAATTAAGAAATTAACATTTTTGAGTAGAAAACAAGTTGCATTCCAATTTTTCTGTGCATCTGACTAAACAAAATATTTTAAAGGTATGTAATTACCCAGTCATTAAAAAAATAAAAGGATTTAAGGACAAATATTTTTTCAGATTCAGCTTTTCTCTCTCTCTCCCTTTTTTTTTTTTTTTATTATATATATGTATTTCTTTGACTGTAGAATATTACATAATCTTCAGTATTGGTCTGATCCTGTATTGTCAGAGCAAGACAATTATGAGAAACCCACCACACAGCGTAGTTTCTATCAGCTTGTAAATTTTACCTTTTAACTTTAAAGGAAGCATACTTGCTGATTTTGAACAGCCCATTTTGTGTTCATTCAGCCAGAAGTAATTTTACAACATGCAGTGATGAGAAGATTAAGTCATTTGTCCTAGTTAGTGTGTGTTGCACTACACTGTACGGGAGAAAAAGCAACATGATTTCTTTAGCCAGCTTCTTTTCTGCATGTATCAGAGAATCTAAACATGTCACAGCAGAAATATTCCTGCTCCTACAGACTTTTAGATCCACATTGGATTTTTATGTAGATGAATTGCTTAGTGAAACTGCTGGATATGTACATAAGTGCAAATCTGATACTTTTCCTAAATACCCCTGTTACCACTGGTCAACATAAATGACATCTTCTTCACTACCTCTCGTTCATTAAGGAAATACTAGGCGCAAAGATACAAACCTGGCTGGTAAAGCTGATTTGTATGGATCGCGTCTCTAGTTAAAATCCATTTCAGTCATGATGGGAGTTAAAATCCATGTCAGCCGAGATGGGAGCTTTTCTGTTCACAGAGGGAAATGGGGAGGCAGTTGGGATGTTGAGGAAGAGGCTGCACAGTGGCTGGAGAATTTCCCACCCTGTGACTTGCCATGCAAGCCACTTGCCTTGTGAGACACTCAGTATATCACCCTCTAAACAGTGAAGATATCAAAACTGCAATTTGGGAACTGAAGCCAACTCAAGAAAAGAAGAATTAAGAGACTGAATCTGTTTAGGCATGGAAGGAGTACGACCCTCCCTTCTGTATTTTCTGAGTTACAAAGCTGTTGTCATGGAGCACTTCAGTCGTTAAAATAGAATTTAAATAGCTGTTTGGATTTGTGCTGTCCAGGATCGCAGGGAGAGTGTTAATGGGTGATATAATTATAACAATTTAAAAATCCAAGTGTTCCCATAGATTTCAGAAATACTTTTAAGTAGGTTCAACTGAATGTAGTTCTCAGCCTTCTCTATTTTTTTTTTTTTTTTCCTGACATATGATTTAGGTTTTTTTGGGCGTTGGGGTTTTTTCTTGGGTTTTTTGGTTGTTTTTTTATTAATCATTATTATTATCCCATGTATCTGAACAGTAAGAACTTTTGCATGTTATTGTGACACTGTTCTTGTGCACTAGTCGGGCTCCTTGGTTTACTGGGAAGCATGGATCGAAGTATGATCAGGTTGGCAAGCCTGCAGCTGTTGAAGCAACTTACGTGCAGATTCAGTGGCAGGGCTGAACTGGTGCAGGACTTCTGTTGAAGTTCACAGGGAGTCCTAGCACAAGTCAGTCAGGGATGCAGTGTATGCTCATGCTGTCTTCATCATGCAAGGGCGAATGCTTTTCAACTCCACTTGGCAAATTGCTTCTCTCGTCTGTCCATTTGGCTCATAACTGCATGAAGCTTTTGACAAGTAGCTCTTAGGGGTCAGTGAGGCTGACCAGTCATAGTGTACATGAACAGTGTACACAATTCTTTCAGCTGTGTTTTTTCTTCTTTTGTAAATGCTAATAAATGAAAGACCACATATGGAATTTAAAATGCTGTGACTCTTTCTCTGTTCCTTTTGAAAATTAACTTTTAAAAACTGTTAGCCAATAAAATATTGACAGGATGTTGGAGCTGTTTAGTTTAATAGGCATCAGTAAAATATTGTTTTTAATAAACTCTGTATTTCATGCTAGAAGTCCTGTAAAAATTATCTGCAGATTTATTGCCTTCTACGGAATACATTAACGTCTATCACTTTGTGTGTACCCATTAAAATTTTATAGAATAGATAGTGCAAAAAGCTCTTTAAATCATTGCAAGATGTTTTCTGGTTATTTTTTGTTGATACACTAAAGATAATTGTAGTGAAGAAAGAGTGCAACTCATGGTTGAATATTTAAGTCGAAGTAACAGATCTATAAAGCATACTTTGATTGAGACAGCAAAAATTATCAGTCAAATCATATTTTCCTTTAAATATGAGTAACTCGTATATGCACCAAATGCCGTTAACTATAGTGCATTGGAGGTCTTAATCTAATAGCTGTCTGGGTTATTGCTGATGGCAGTGAACAAGCTATAAAATAATGGTAAACAGCCAAAAATGATGAAAAAGACATAGAAAAATTCTAGTAGAATTCAACTAAGCCAAGGTGAGTTCTTCATCGCAAGCATTTATCTTTCATACTGACGATTAAACATCACACAGTAAATTAGAGGTAAAACAAACAATTTCCTGCTAGAAATGGCCCAGTCCAACCCGATTGGACTTCAAATCAGGACATGGATTTCTGAATGTTTCACTCATTCCCAGTTCACAGTTCAGAGTTTATTTGGTTTGGAGTTTATGCTCTTCCTTTATTTTGTTTTGGTTTTGATTTTGCATGGGGTTGCATAATTTCTCAAGAATTGCTTTATAACAGAAAAGGGATTGGTGATGAAGAAAAAAAGGAAAGTCTGGTAGCCACAGTATTTCTGGTTCTTTTAATTCTTCCTTAAAATTCACTTATTCCTTTCTTACACCGTCCTCTCATCTGCCTTATATGCTGGCTACACCACATAGGTTGTTCTGCGTGTCTCTCTTTGCACACCTACAATGCCAATACATGGGGAAAGAAACTTGAGCTAAATCCTCAAAAGATATTTAAACTTAAGTGTTCCAGTACAGAAGTTTTCTGTGCATAGTTGTTTATGGGAATTTAATGCTGAAGTGTTAGGTACCTCTTACACAAGAATTTGGTACTTAAATAGAGCTCCGTAGAAACTGGCGTGTGAGTGAGGAGACACTTAAATTTGCCACAAAGCAAGGTGAGAAAAAGTGCAATACTGAGGAACTGTCCCTCAAAATACCAACTGAACTGGAGCAAGCTCTTTCTTCCATTTAAGATTTGCAGATATGAACTGCAATTTTCTGAACTGAGACAATGATATCAGATCAGTCCTGGATCACAAAAGAAAATAAAACCAAATAAAAATGGAAGAATGGAACATCTGGTAACGTTTTTATCTCAGTCAACTGATCAAATTCAGAGATGTGAGGGAGTGAACTTCATGTACTTCTTCCTCTGCAGTAGACAGAGAAAGTGAGGCTTTTTACACCTAATACAACCATTTTTCACACAACAAAACAAAACAGAGGGAATTCTATGAATAGAAAGAGTGTCACAATTCATATATATGTGGTGGTATTAGGAAGCCTGCTTTTCTTTCTCAGGTTAAAATGGCACTTCAAGCTGTGATCTGTTACCAAGGCACAGAAAACATAAATTGATAGCTCCTAAAATCAGAGGAATCATATATACTGTGTATCCATCAATAATAGGAAAACTTCCCATTGAAGAGTTACTGACACTTGATTTTTACTTTTGTTAGAAATGTGGGTATCAGTTTTTCTAAAGACTTACTTATTAATGCAGGAGATGGCACATTTTCACACTATAAATATCTTTGCTTATGCTTTGTACACTGCTTTAGTCTTGACATGTAAGTTCAAATATCTCATCTAAAAGTCTAATATTTAGTAGCTTCAAAAGGGATGCACTGTTTGCATCCTCTCTTCAGTACTGGTAGAAGAGCATTGGAGGGCAAGCTAGCAGAGAGCCGCTTGGAAGTCCTAGCATCGCTTCTGTCGCATTAAATTCCACAACTTCATCCCCTCCTCCCAAGCTTCCCAACAATTCAGAACTATTTTTTCTCTAGCAAAAGTACAAATCAGACTTTCAACCTAGTATGATGGGGCTGGTTCGAGGACAGTCTCCTACCAAGTTTTCCTTTCACCTTGTTTTGAATTAGTGTTTCACACCAATTCAGAGATAACGCTACTCCCCATCCTCTGTGTGTGTCATCTCTCTTCTGTACCTGAGTTAGAGAAGTGTGAGTCTAACACTGCCATGTCAGGAGTAAGCCCTTTCCTAGTATCTCTTTGCCACACTAGAAGCAGCGTCCGAAAAATTGAAAAAAAAAAAATAATTCTGGACATGCCTATGCTAATAGAAAAATGTATTTCATTGTGATAAAATACTTAAAGAGGTCACTACCCATAATCTGATGTGTCCAGTCAATATTCTTCAACAAAAGAACAAAGAAAATCCCGTAGCCACCCACTACAGGGTTTCTGTATGCGGACCATTTTCAGGCAGGTGTGAGAAGCAGATATGCGGAGAGGTTCCTGAAAAGCACAGCTTAATTCTAGATATAAACCTCCTCAATAGTTAGTGGGTAGTTCAAGTTTCAACCCAGTTTTATATAGGTGAATGTTAATCAGAAAATTAACAGCAGGATCTAAACTTCTCCAGTTGTCAGGTAGGTCACATCTAAACTATTGATTTAGTATCTTTCCCAATGCAAAACAAAATAAGATCTTCTCTAAGGACTACAAAACACATCAGACATATGCATGAGGAACATCTTGTTTATTTGCATGATAATGGGAAATACTATTCATTATAATTAAGTTTCAAAATAAGAATATGCTAAGAAATCTGTATGCAGTGCATTTCCTCTGTGAATTCTGTAGGGTGATGAATAATTACTCTCACAATTTTTCTTCCCCACTTGAGATTTCTAATTCCTTTCTCTGAAATCAGAGGAGGATTGGGGAAAATGCACAGCTCATTTTTCATTGCATTTTCCAGTGGGATTATGATATTCATGGGCTTTTCCTCTCTGACTTAGTATGTCTTCCCCATTTTTTAGCTGCCAATGTTCAACTAAAGGAATGAAAAAAATTATCTTATTTTAGTGTAACCCCAAAAGAAATGTCAAATATGGCTACCATGGGACTTTAACAACTATCCCAAAAATAGACGTAATAGTCAAGTCCTTAGTGTTAATTTATTATGGAAGATGACATACTCTGAAATAGTTAGAAGTCAAAGAGAAGCATGACAGAAAGATCCCTCTTGAAGTTCATGGAGTTCATTATCCTTTCTAAATATTGCCAATGCATATATATTGACCTAAACAAGTCGTTGGTGTGAGAACATGGCAATATTGGCAGCACAGAAATCATAACTCCTCGGNTCCTTTCTAAATATTGCCAATGCATATATATTGACCTAAACAAGTCGTTGGTGTGAGAACATGGCAATATTGGCAGCACAGAAATCATAACTAATTCTAGCCTTTAGACTGCAGGAGAACATATGTCTTGGTGCCCCTTACAATCTGAATTAACGTACATTAAGCACATGCTGATTAACATCCTGAACTGTAGCATAACCAGCCAAATGTCATGCAATGGAGCTTTATCTGACTGTGGAATACTTAAGTATTCTTAAGTTAAACCTCATGGAAAAACTTAAACGTAGACAAGATCACTAATAAAGATCAAAATCAACGTGGTCAAATCACTACTGTTAAAGTATTAAATGCAATTTTAACAGAAAAATTTTGTCTTCTTTTTGGATGTTGAAGCCAGAAACATAAAGATGAAAGGAAGGAAGTACTACAAGCTCTATGTCTTAACATAACCCAAAAGAAGATTACATGAGTCCAAAAGGTTTTACAAGGACTCTTGATACGGGAGGTCTGAGTTATATTGTAGTCACTTGCTAATGAGCACTTGAGGTAGGAGAACACAGCAAAAAGGAAACCCCTACCAATATGTTTTAGTATGAATTAAGAACATAGCGAAAAAACTTAGACTTCCGTCCACCAGTATAAGAAATACCAATGCTCACACTTTTGAATGCCTTCATTTGATGTTACTCACAGCATGTAGGTGCCAAAGGCAGATATTAGTAGCCAAGTAAATCATTGAGATTAACATTCCCTCAAAGTCTTCAGGGACACCTAGACCGCAGTAACGCAGACTTACATGGAAGTCAAGCCAAATGAATCTGTCCCCAGTATCTCTAGGTAGTATCTACACAAGCATCCACAGCTGTGAAATCTCATTAGAGCACACCCTATTTCAAGTCTGTATCTAATTCATGCCTAACTATCTTTTGATGGAGCGATCATTAAACTGAGTCCCACTAATTTCTGTGGAAATAATTTTATCTTGAAATAAATTATTCTAACAATGCTACAGCTCAGTATTAGAAATACTATAATTAGAAAAATTTGGGTGAGTTGCTCATTATTTTTGTAATATTTGGATAAAAAAGAATAATTGAAATGGACTGTCATGTTCCAGCTGCTGTCTGTAAAGAAATAGCATCATAATATTATCCCAGCTAGTATAAAAGTATGTGATGAGTTTTTCATGCCTTTACCCATCAAAAAGAAGAGATTCAATTTGACCTGAAGAACTTCTTCACCCTGCTGTTAGCTGTTGAGTTACTGCTTTTTTATTTTTTCCTTCTATCCCTTGTAAAGTTGCTTTTGCTAGTTTGATGAACCTTTATTGTGTCATGGAGGTGAGACAAAGGTCTCACGATTTCAAAAAAATGACTTCTCATCACTGCCAGTCTGAAATCCACCCAGGAAATACACGAAAGAGTAACCCTAGCATTCGATGTGACAGCCTTGGTAAGTCTTAAAGTTGCAGCTTGATAACTTGTTTTTGACAACCGAAAAAATAAAAAAGAGAGAAAAATAATGTATGAAAACTTCAACAATGCCATTGGGTCAGCTTGCCTTGATTAAAAGATGACATCTGGATGACAGAAATAATTTTTAGTCATAAGAATAACAGTCTATGTCAGGTAGTTAAACGTTTTTTTCAGTGAACTAGGAAGGCTAAGGTACTAGGGACTATCATGTTAATGTAGAAAACAGCAACATGGAATATTAGGGTAAATACGCTAAATGAAAAAAAAAACATGTTTCAATTTTCAAAAGGTCTAATGCATTGCTTTCTATTTATTGTAATGGATAAACTAATACTAAAAGGTACTATTAATAATTAATTAAACTAGTGGTTTCTGCTATTTCTTCTTTACAACATAAAAAATGCATAAATAGTCTTAATTTTGTTCATATCCACTATATATTGACAAATGTCATCCCATTTCTTTATATTCTGATCCTCAACAGGAAAATTCTTCTGGTACAAGGGCAAAGAACAGACATAAGATAAAGGACCTCTAATTTTGATGCAAGGCTCCCCTACCTCAAATAGCTGCCTGAGCTGGTCCCTGTAACAATTTCCAGCTATTTGCTGCCAGTTACAGACTTGTGCTTAGTTCCCCAGTGCTCACACTCCTCCCTCCTAATTCACCCAGGCAGACTCACCAGTGTCAGTTGTGTTAGTACAGGATACTCAGCATGTTGACCAGTTGCCCAAATCGAGACACTACAACGTTCCGCTACATCCATGCAGTTCACTGTTGAGCTGAACAACTGCAGGCACAGGAGCCAGGTATTTCTCTAATTCAGCCATGAGATTACTGGCTACTCAATTTGTCTCCTCTTCCTATTAACTCATCATGCTAACCACCCAGAACCAGAGGTTCTGGCAACCTTCCACAAATGCAACTGAAAGCCAATTACCCAACCACACAGCAAAAGTAGTATTTGCCTCTGGCAACAAGCTGAACTGTTGTCTTTTTATCACTGATATTTTGCCAAAACATATAATTTCAGTGCAGCTTCTGGATTTTGCTGGTTGACTTCTTCTGTGTTGTGCAATTGGATATTGTTTATTGTAAGGAAGTTACATTTTGATTATAAAGGAAAATGATCCATATGATGGATGGTGGAGAGGCAACTGAAGAAAACCAGAAGGTGTTAACCATGGGTATGGGCAAATTATGAATTCTGGTTTCTGAAGAAGAAGCTAGAGAAAACAGACTGTGATGGGAGAAATGAGAAAAGCAGAATTTTCTCCAGAGTGTGTCCTGATCTACATTTGTCCTTTAAGAAAATTTGTTTAATTAAACATTTCAAATTTCAATTTAGGAGCTCCTTGGAACTAGCTATTCATGCTGCAGACTTCCCTTCACTGCTTTTTTTGACCTGTGTGCTATCTTCTAATGCAAACTCCAGGTAGACAGTAAAATCTCTGGAGTAAGAGCTGCACCCCCTGGTCTGTGATTTTTGTACCCCAGATTCTCATTTCAATGGGAATTTGGCACAGGCATTAAGTTTAGGATTGCAGCTAGGAGGTTAATAATTCCTTCAAGACAGTGGAAATTTTGGCTACCTCTGGATCGTGTTTAGAGGGTTGGGATCAGGGTGTGGACTAATGGACAGTCTGTCCTCTGACCCTACTCCACATGTCAATGTTGACACCTGTGGGCTATTTGTGGTTTACTGTCCGCACAACCCAATGGCAACTTAAGCTGCTCATCTCTGCAGGCCCTTTTACCTTCTGGTAGGAGACATTAAGGCTCTTGTAGAAAAATAAAAAGAATGTTGCTTCCACCCATAAATTTTGGATATTGGAAGCTTCAGAGCTTCTTTGAAATATATCACCTTTGAATCAGTCTAGCAGAATGCGTTTCACTGATTCACAGAAATATGTTGGTCTCCAAAACAAATAGATAGGACTGTACCACTCTCTCTCTATAGGTACAACATGCCTATTAGAGCCCACACTGAAAATAAAACATCTTCAGCATGTGCGAAGAGGTAGTGTGAACCTGATTTTTTTTCCCCACCCAGATGGTTTAAAATTTGTCCCAAGCTGCCATCAGGTTGTATCAGCATAGTGTGTCTGGTCATTAATGCTAGTCCCAGGTCTGCACTCAATGTGCTGACCAGACCAGTCCCTTGTGCTCGCAATGGATTGAGAAATGTAATGTTAAATGAAACACTCCACTAGCGACAGATCCTGCTACATAATAGTTTAATGAGTTCCCAATTAAATCTAAATTTAAAAAGTTTTGTTTATCCTGGGTGTGCTTGGAGGCTTAAAAAAGCAGCTAATATCATAATTCCTAGAGTAAACTTACATTATTTCATTTGTGGTTTTGCTCTCATACTTTGAATCTTTAATTGAGCCCATTACACTTCAAAAACCCTTTTTTCACTTTCATCTCCTTCTCTCTCATTACATTTTTAACACTTAATTTGCCACCATTTTTTAAATCACAAGTTGGGAACACAAACTCAGGACATGTCTATTCCTTAACAGTAGTATTGATGCCGCCCCAAATGCTCCCAAACTCTTCTATTCCTTCAGCTTGATACGTTTAAAAAAATGATTACTGGTTTTGATTTTATATGGCTGGAGCTCATCCTCAGTTAGTCCTTTTCGCAATATTCCCTAGTATCACACTGCGAAGGTGTTTAAGATTTAGGCAAGGTTCTTAATATTCTTAGATTTAAATAGGTATTTAGTTTGCAACTCAGCCCCATCCTTGCCTGTAAAATACCACACAACTAGATAGGCTTTGGTGCTAGCTGGAAGTGCTACCTTGCTATTAAACTACCAACTGCTGAATGTTAACAGCCATGGAAATCACCGTATTAATTGCTGCTTCATCTTGTTTGCAGACTTCCATTATGCAGGTTGATATGGCAGATTTTTCTCTCAGTTGGACCAACTGAGTTTCTTAGGCAGAGCAGCATTTCTTAGATGGAAATGCTCTCACTAAGACCTTAGCCTAGCCTATAAACAGACCTCAAGAGATTTTTAAAATTTTATTTTATTTTAAAAATGTAAAAAATCTCTCACAGCCTCATCTATAAGTTTAACTGAACCATCTCAGATCTGTACGCTTCATTGAACTACATGATTTCATATCGAACCACTGAACTATGAATCAGTTTACCTGAAATTATAGTAGGAAACTTACAGTAAGTATGACACCACTTCTAATGTAGTCATAAAAAATAAATACTACAAATCTTTAAGAATATATATATACTACGATGCTAATTGGGTTAGAATTCTTGCTATTTTATTTGTTTTCTGTGTTTACAGTCATTATGGCATGGAAACACTGGAAAAATATTTTAACTTGAAAGGACTAAGTTTAGCTTCAAAAACAATTTTTCCATTGAAGATGGAAGGTTGTTTCCTTTCCTCATTAGCTTAAGCTGCTGAAAACAGCTCAGGAAAATTCCGTTTGAGTCAAGGATTGACGGCTATTTCCCACTGATGTGAAAGTGGGCAGAGGACAGCACACTGCCAACCCCCCTCCAACATCATGGTCAACTGTAATTTCAGCACGACAGGTCTGGATTTGTCCTGTGTAATGTAAACCCCTAACAGATCTCTAAATCAAACACCAGTTTCCTCAGTGGTAAATAGACAAATCTGGACATGTTGACTATAGGTGTGATGTGGGATTTCTACGTCAAGTAACTTTGGCCTATGTAAATTCTTTATGTTAGCTAGAATTAATCAGGCTTGGGGTTTTTTTTTTGTTTGGGTTGTTTTTGGGGGGTTTTTTGGTTTTTTTTGTTGTTTTTTTGGTTTGGTTTTTTTGTTTGTTTGTTTCTGTTATTGTCATCAATAGGAATAAAGAATACCTAACTGCTCTCAGTAGAATTGGCAGCTGTAAATGTAATAGGGGAATCATCTCTGGGGCCAGTGTTGTATCTTATGGAACAAAGTTACATCAGCAACAATCTTACATCAATTTATTGCTAATCTGCTATTGATTTCAATAGCTTGGTCCATTATAGTATATTTGTTTAACACTCTTTTTTTGCCAGTAATTACATTATTTAATATTTCATGTAATTGTCTAAGAGTAATAGAGCAGAAAGGCACATAAGGCACAGTTTTGCTTCTTCTCCCCTTTTTTCTTCCCTGTCTTGGCTTTCCTTGTGATTCCTCATTCCATGTCAAACAACTAATTTATGAGCAGACTCTGAGTCATGTCTGGGCTGTTGATTTATTATTGAGCAGTGCTGAAATGAAACTGTCTATTTTGCATTTTCATCTTTGTGAATGACAAGCAACTGCCGATTTTATATTACAATTCCTGATTTTCTGCAAGTCTATGGGTCACAATTATTTTAAAGTTCCTACCATTATTTGCATACCTCTATATCACGTCGCCTGTTCTTCTCAAATATAATAAACTATAATCTTAAATCATTTTCTGAATAACAAGAGCTATGAGATCAGAGGTAAAAGTAAAGAGTAAAATAGTCATAATCATCAAAGATCCTACTATGAAAAATCAGGTTTTAGTAGTAGTCTCTTGGTTAAGATATAGCTTAAGGAATTTAAATATATCTGTGTAAAAAATGTCATGTAAACCAGATTTGAATGAAGGAACATTTGCTTCCTACTTCACGTTGCTTTGGATTTTTTCTCTTTGCTTGTGTTGTTACATTTCAAGGTTTAGATGACATGTACTATGCTAATTGCTATGTAAACTCATGTTACCCTTTATGCTTTTTATATGTGCACATGTATGTATTCAGGCAATTTTAATTTAAGCTACAGCTCTGTGTTCCATGAACATTGAAAACACAGCAACAGGCAGTTGAGAACAATTCATGTAATGCAGTCATGAATGACAGGCATCTTCCCAGCCTCAGAAACAAACAGATGCTACAATTTCTATGTTCAGATCAGTAAAACACCTTCAGACAGAAAAATGTCATGTAAGAAAGGGCTGTGATGTCTAAGTGTCCTTTGCATTGGCTATGGTTCCATGGTAGGTGTGGATCCATTCTCAGGAAGCATTACATATATGAGAAGGTGTAACGTACTCTTCTTCCTCATATTAATTTAGCAAAGCACTTAAGTGCATACTCAACATTAGACATCTAACTGAAATCAAAATGTCTGCACTGTGACTTTAAACCTGGATTTGAGAGTGGATAAGTTAGCTAAATTCTCTGTCTTTCTCTTTTCCATCTACAAGTTTGTGAGGGCATGATATATTCACACAGAAGAGGCAGGCTCAGGATACCACCTCTGGACTGCCCCATGTACTATTTTGGTTAACAAGTACAATTTCTTTAGACTATATAATAAAGATCTGGAATTCACAAGCCACCAAACAAGATCAGCTTTCCTGTTTTACTAGTGCTTTAGGCTCTGTTTCAGTTTTATCCGTGTTTTTGTGTTAATAATACATCAAAAAATATGATTAATCGCAACAAAATTAATCCTCTCGATCAGCATATTTGATTTTAATAATCACTAGAGAAATTTTAAATTCCACTGCCATAAGCTTAGATTGCATATAAGGGTGGAAAAGAATTAAACCTGGTTTCCCAGGGAAGTATGACATCTCCATGCTTGGAGACATTCAAAACTCAACTGGGCAAAGACTGAGCAATCTCACCTACCTCTGAAGTAAGACATGCTTTTAGCAAGCACTTGAACTAGGTGATCTTCAGCTATTTCTCCCAATCTTAATTACTCTAGGACTTCATCAGTCTCTTTCAGTGTGCACTCAATGTCCTGACCTCTATCCTCCCTGTTTCTTCCTCCCGACTAAAAGAGAAACACCCTACAGTTTGTGTGACATATATAGTTGCCTTTTCTGGTGGTCCATGGAATTGGGATGCTACCAATCTTACCACTTTCCTGGTCCTTTCACTTGTTCCACAAAAATTGCCAGGGAAGAAAGGAGATTCCAGAGGAGGAAGGAACACCCTTTCATCTGAACTTGTAGCTTTCATGTTTACTGCATATTAATGTCCTGTAGTCTGATACGCCATCTGCCCCTACGCCAGCTGGGATCATTGTATCCTTTATGATTTTCTCAATTTTTTAACCCCTCAGGAAATAAAACAAAAAAAAATATGGAAATTTCCACTCTATTTTCGATTTCTTTTTCTCCTCAGTCCTCATTTTATAGAGTTCTCAGGGGTTTCTTAATTGTAAAGTTACTTTCACAACATTACTCATGTTACCATAGTACCTTTGAAGTAGAGTTAGTAGATAATAATTTTCTTTTATGTTGTTTTTTTAGGAATAAGGCCAAATTCAGATTACTAGACTGAATATAGTTTAATATTCTACTCAACACAACTGTGAATATTTGCAATTTACTGTTAAAGCTAGACAGTAAATCATAATTTTTCATATAAAACTACAAGTTTTACTAGTATTTTAGCAATGAATTACTAAAGAAACAGATGCATGTGGTTTATGATATCCTGTTAATGCATGTTCTTTTCCCATGGGTCTTAAAGATTTGCATATATGCAGAAGAAAGAGACTAACCCCCAGATCTTTTATTTTTTAGCTAACAGAAAGGTCCCTCACTTATTATCCCTCAAGCTGTCTGGGTTACTGTGCTGTCGAATGAGCAATTAAAGTATCCTCAGTCTTCATTCTACTGACCACTGGTTTTAAATTTGAATTAAATTCAAATGAAAATTTCAATACAACTGTTATTTTCTGTAAAGCTACTTCTGTTTAACATGGTTCATCACTAATATTAAAGCAATACTGAAGCTTTATCAGTCACTGTCATTATGTAGACAAAAGAATATATGTGCATGACAACTTACCTCACTAGAGCACAAATACAGAAAACAGAGTCACCACATAGGGTCACAAACTAAAATATGCAGAAGATGGAGGGAAGTATTAGAGTACACCATTGTGTGAAAAAGTGTGATTCTTTTTTCCTGAGGAAAAAGGTAAGAACAAGAACGAGAGAAGAATGGGCAAACAGATTTATTTTGTCAAGGTGGTGAGCCTCTAAAATACTTAAAGGAAAAAAGAACTTCAAGATTCTAATTTACATAATTTATACGTATATTATCAAATAATAGTAACTGTTAGGAAGGAAAAACGAGAAATTAGACTACAGAGAATTGGGAGGATGGAGACAGGACAGTCGTGCTTCTCAGCTTCAGAGGGAAACGAAGAACATGTTTTGAGCCACTACAAGCCTCTGTGGGATTCAGCCTTTCTTTATCGTGAGACTGAATGATTGAAACGAATTCACGTATATAACACTGCATTCAAGAGATAAAAAGGAGAGATTAAACACATATATAGTAGATGAAAGGATTGAACAGAAAATACAGGAATAATGAAAACACCTACTGTGATATCCCATAGGACAGAATTTTTTACATATTAGAAATTAGCTAAAATCTTTTGCACAAGACATGTCTATCTTCAGTCTAAGGAGTAAGATACTTGAGCGTAAAGGCACCCAAAGGTTTTTGTAGGTTATACCTATGGTTCTTAAGGTGCCTGCCTTTCAGAATTATACCCATTAACATAGAATTCAGTAGCATTATTTTGGATTTATAGTACAGTGAGAGGAGAAGTGTTTTGGATTAATTTAATAAGGATAAACATGCTGTGCTTCTATCAAGTCAATGAAACATTTTGTATGAAATTTTCTTGTTAAAGATGTGATCAAGTTCTTAGTTATGTGTTTTTCAGATTGTTACCTTGTATGGTTTACTATTGTAGGAAAAGAGAATCCCCTGAATTTAGGAAAGAATAGAACAGTGTTTTTTACAAAGGCTTCAGATTTACTGGCAGAAGAAAAAAAAAAAAGCCAAAAGAATAACTGTTGCTTAGTTTGCTCATAGATGTGTTACCTGATTTGGTGCAATTGTACACAGCTTATAAATGTAATAAACCATAAAAAGAAGCAGTAAAAACAGCTGCTCATGGTTATTGCAAACAACTTTTCTGATCAGGGTCAGCAGGACAGATCGAGACAGGTGGTTCAAAATGCACCTGCATCTTGAGCTTTTTATAGATCATTAATATATTCAAATACTGCACTGGCAACTTTATCAATATAAATTTTCTCTGCAAACATGTACTTTTTAAACTAATTAGGTTTTTATGAAAGAAGCAGTCATTTTCTACAGGAAGTCAGTAACCGTAAATCACTGGAGCTGCATATTAAGCATCAGTTCTTCCCACTTGCTCAGTCACCATATGGCACCACACACTGTGCTGAAAGATAATCACTTTATTGTTGGCTGGGTTTTTAATCAGATACATCTCACACTGTTTTGTTAAACATTGCCTTGCAAATAAACCAGCCTTACAATACATTTTTGCCTTGGAAGAAAACATAAATAAGACCTAGTGAAACATAGGAAGGTCTGGTCAAACTTGAAACCCAGAATTTAATAAAATGATCAGGCATGCAAGAATCTAAAGCATTTTCTGGAGATGCACCGAGAGGAACTGGGCTGGGAGCTGGGGAATCCGCTGTGCAAGGTGTCTGTTTCCTAGCAGTAGTTTGCTGGCTGCATTAGGCTTGACAGCTGTTGTGCTTGGTGGCGATTAGACTGTAATCTGCACTACGTCTAGGAGCTAATGGGCTGCTGTGGTCCACGCACACTGGAAGCCTGCACAAGCAGTGATTTCACACAATGATTGGTCCTGCGGTTCTCTCCTGCTTTGTCCCCACAAACAGAAACTCCCGTGGAACATTGTCCCTGGGTGCTCCTCACATGGAGGTCGTTGGTTTTGATTTTACATTGTGGCCACCCCAATAGAAGCTCTCTGGCCACTCTGGCTATGGTGCTCTGCAAGGGGAAAGGAACAGAAAATTTGACCAGATCTGCATTCACAGGGATGAAATGGGAAAAAAGGAAATAACATGCACAGTCAGGGGAAAAAAAACACCCTACTTCAAACAAGGTTTCTTAGTTTATGACAATGTTTCCTAGGAGAGGTAGCTGAAGATTCATCCTCTAGAATGACTGAAACAAGCACAAATATACAATAGGAACAGCCTGAGCTGAAAAAGAGAGAAATTAGAGGTTTTTCATATTTCTGATTTACATGAAATTACATACAATTAACAGAATGTTATGGTTCTATAATCAAATGCTGACATTACCATTAGCTGTTCAACCTTCTCTATACCCTTTTGCATATGAATTGTGATACATAATCCCTTTGGGACCGTTGTAATCCCCAGACAACTTCCTTTCTCTCACTTCCTGCGCTCAGTACCGGATTATTCCTTGGGGGGGGTGCTGGGAGGGAAGTGGTGGGAGGAACAGTTCCTGACTGAGGAATTTCTGACTCTCCTGGGACAGAACGTGTTCAGTGTGGATATGGTGTTCTGCAAAACTGCACAGGGAAAGATCTTCAGATACTCACATTTAGGGAAAATCTCATGGGATGCCAAAACATTTCTGAGGCAAGGAGAAATTGTCTGTCAAGTGTTTTGTTTCTTTCCCAGACAGTGGAGGTACTTGAACTCTCAAAGATTTACCTGTTTCTTGGTCTGAACAAAACCAACATCTTTCCTCATGTGCAGAAAGGTCTGAAAGTTTTTGCAGAAATATTCACTCCAAAATTTACCCTGGTAGACTCAAGGAATGAAAAAATTTAGAATGAATACTTACTGGTTAACTAAGTTTTAAACAACTGAAACCAGTGTCTGTATTTGTCTTACAATCACTGCCCTGTATCTACATCTATTTCATGCTATGATTAAATAGCAGTTTCAGAGAAGCAATCATAGACATAGTGCTGGGAAATCTCAGGATATCAAAAAGCTGACACTGATATCATCCACCTCTTGAGTTCTTCTGACAGGATGACAGACAGAGGACAAAAAAGACACAGGAGCCTGCTTTATCTTGCATGTCTTCCAAGACAATATCAACAAGATATCTTAGTAGATGCTTGTCTTAAGCTTACCTTAAAAAAACCCAAACATGTAGATTCCATTAACATTCCAGGTAGAGCTTAAAATCTTGAAAAGTTCCCATTGAAGAGGCCTAGCTAAAAAGTAAAGTTACTGAACAAAATTAGTCCTGTTTTACCTCAAACCAGGACACATAATTTGACTTTGCTTCAGGTCTGTAGCTCATAGTGACTTGAGAAACTGGATATGAATTCATTCTACGAATGCTAAGTATCTTAACAAAAATGTGGGGGTCCTTATTTTTCTAGCTTATGGATAGTGCTCAATTTTAAGGCTTTTATTTATTTATATAGTGGATATAACTAAGTTCACTTGCACAGTTTGCACTTTTGTTTGCATGCTCTGTTAGTACTTTACATTTCATGGGAACGTACTGATGTTCATCAGCAATTTATAAAAGGAGCAAATGTGTCACCCTGACATAGTAATCAAGGCAGCAAGACAACTGCTAGATAATGTCTTTTCTACTTTGGATATTTGCTTTTAAGACACATTTGTAACTGTGGACCATAATGAAGCAGACTTTTTCACTTCAGTATTGCCAAACATAATATTAACTGAAGGTTTGTTGCAGTATATATAAATACCAGTTCTAATCCCCTAAATATGTATGTGTTGGCTTTTGGCACAAAAGTTTCATCTTCCATATCCTCTATTTGTTTACTTTGTTATTGAACAAATTTGGTTTACTCTACAATTTGTTGGAATATTTTTGTATGGCTAATCTATACAAGGAAAAGAATATCAGGGCAAGGTAGAAGTTTACACTTTAATATTGATGTTATTCATAGTTTCAACTCCTGTGTAAACCGTTCTGGAATCCTTGCTTTTTGTAATGGTCATGATTTCAGAGAGAAAAGGGTTTATTATATTGACAGGAATAGCTCTAGCTGTTTTAAGAAAGAACAAAATTACAATTTTCCAATTTTATGTCAACAAACTTCTTCAATATTTGTTTGGTATTTTTCTGTGGTCTTTCCAGTTCTCTTAGGATTGAGATGATTGGGGAAGAAGAATTCCTATTCTTGTTTTCTTTCATACTAACAAGACTTCTCCTGTAAATAAGATTCCAGTTGGTTTGTTCCTAGTTCCCAGCCTGCAGCAAACCAGCTAGACCATCTACTGAATAAATTCTGATGTGAAAGAAAGGATAATGCACATGTGAGTGCATATTATATAGACAATACAAATGCAAATATTAGACCTGACTTTTGTATGCTCGTACACAGAAGCTGGGGTAGCCCACAGTACACTGGGGGCTGCAACGCACAGAGAATGGATGAAACATGCATTTTTGGTCGGACAAGCAGAGAGACTGGCATTAGGGAAGGAGCAGTGTGCCTTAGCATTTAAGGGGCCTCAGAAACACGTGGAGTTAAGGAGGAGCATAGGAAAGATAAATACTCCTGAGCATGTGTGTTATCTCTCATGAATCCTAAGGATATGGCACCGCTCATGGCATTAACCAAAACTGCTTGTGATTATAGCAACATTTTCTATGACGTTTAGATATATCTGGTCTTTATAAAATGTTTTGCCAAACAGGAGTTTCTGTGTACAAACTTGATTAGTCATTTGTTCAAGGAAATTCTATGCAAGTTGCCAGGAGATAGGAATAAAGAGCTTGGCTCTGGGAAAGTTCTCTTGCCATCATTTATATTTGAAGGGACTTTTTGGCAGATTGAACCTAACCCTTTCTGTTGCCAATAGCACCTGACAGAGGGGCTCCTGAATATGCTCTGACCCATAAAAAATGTTGAAATCACCCCTAAAGCTGATGGAGGCTTATGGCTAGGTCTTAAGTTCTCTCCATTCCATATGCTGTGTATGTTTGGGGGAAAAGAATAGCGGGAGAACAGCTGATGAGAGTGATGTTTGTTTTTAGGTATCCACTGATGCATTATAAGCTTTAATTAAAATGATCATAGCAATGTGTCTTCCTCATGCCAATTTTTGATTCACAGGGAACTTAGTAAACAAAAGCAGCATAAACTGTTTCTTACTTTTTGAGTTTAACTGTGCAACTCAAAAGTGTACCTGTCTCTGTGCAATAACACTGTCACGTTTCCAGTTGATTCTGTCAAATATCACCAAAATAAGATTTGGAAATTCTGTCTTCCTTCTATAGATCTTAACATGATCCTAACATACCTCAGACTGGGAAAATGTTTGGGGTTTTTTTGGTTGGTTGGTTGGTTGGTTGGGTTTTTTTCATTTGAAAGCTGGGACTGAGAACTATTCTGGGTCTATAACAAACTGCTATTTCTGCCTCCTCCTTGAATTCAGCTTAGCTATCCCTTGACTCCTTGACATTACCAGTACTCACTGGCTGGGGACTGAGTGTTGGCAGATAAGTACAGACACTGTAATCATAAACATGCCCCTTTGTAGCACCAAAGATCTCAGGAAGGCTGGGAGAAGTGGGGAGAGGGTGGTGGGATGACATGAGAAATGTGCTAGGGTGAGTGGGGCATCCTGGTATCTTATTGTGTCTGTGGGCGTTAAAGTTTTGATGCACACCAGATTATAGGGTTGTTTTGGTAAGGGACAGGTTTCCCAGGAAAAAGGGATGACATTTCACCAAAAAACTGTGAAGCACAAGTAAAGTTATACCATTGCTCCTCATTGTCCAGTGTAGATTTGCATAGTCTTAGTCATATAGAGGTGAGTAATTAAGTGAGTAATGCCGTTGACTTCTGCAAGTTTAGTCAGTGTATGAGTAGGAGAATTATACTGTTGTCTGAATGTGATATCATGAGCAGCTGCTCACAGTTCTCCCTACCTTTCCTTCTCTACTTCAGCACACAGAATCTTAAAAACTGAGTTGCTGGAGTCATCTCTCCTTCTTTTGGTTATTGTTTATGAGATTTTAGAGTTGAAGTCTGCAATTTCTGTTACAGATCTAACTGAAGTACAACCATCTTGTCTGGGGATATTTTCCAATAGTTTTAGTTACGTGAAATGTTTTATGTTTTGCTAGAAACACATCTCGGAAAGAATTCCCATCTAGTTATCGTGTCCTGAGTAACATTCTCATCACAGAAGAATAAAGTGTCTAGCTTGAAGAATCTTCAAGAAAAGTGGTTCTTACCATTCTTCATCATCTTGTTTTGTTGCCTTAGCTAGGTACATACAAAATATTGCATTTCCCACCCTTCCTTTTAGAAGTGTGGGTCATCTCGGAACCACGGATGCTGTTTTCGGCTTATCAAGAGAGAATATCCAACTAAGTAGTTCAGGAGTACTTATTGTAACAGGATTATTGCCTATCAACATCATAAAGCAAAGCTGATGTAGTCAAAATCTACATCTGGCATCTTGGTTGTAACTGGTTTCCTTTCAACCCAGCTGTTCAGCTAAACCCAGGTTAAAACAACTTCGGATTGCCTAGTGAGAGTTTCTTTCCTAAGCAACACATCTGAGTTCGTATGTAGTTGGCTGCACATTCCCTCCTGTGGTTCATTTCTGGATGCTTAGCGAAGTGCTTTCCTGGCTTTGCTTGACACTATTTGGTTTGGGAATACATTGTAGGAAACTTTGAATTTCATTCCTTAGTCTGGCTTCTGGCTTTTGCTTAGACCCTTAGTGTATTATAACACCAAACTACTCTCCTTTTTGACCTGGCCTTACCCCTTCTGAATCCTGCTTCTGGCCTGCCCTTGTATCAGTGGCCACAGCTACCCGTCTACTGGTTAATAACCCTTTACTAGATGCTTACAGACAGTAGCTTATTTTGACAGCTACAGGCCTTTTCTACAATAAAATATGCTTTTTCTATCCCTGAGTGCTCTTCTTCCTAGCTATGGAGACATGTCCCTCTTTTTCTGAAGTGCTGGCTGTTTCTTGTTCTTCTGCTGTTAAATTCTCCTATAGAGGGAGCTGCAGATTTCTGTGCTGAATTAAGCGTAAATCTTTAAACAGATTCATCTTGAACAGAAAATATAAGCTAAAAAAAGAGGGATTGATTTGCTCAAGAGCACCTGTGACTCAAACGCACAGCTGAAGCAGAAATTAAATTTCAGTTCTCCAGTGCCACCTTCTTTGAAAGAAATGCACATTCAGACAACCTGAATGGAATCCATTTCTCTCATCGTCAGCATCTAAGAATTTTATGTTTAATGCTTAGCTTGTTACTTGAAACTTTTTTAACAATCACTGAAGAGAATAGCCTCTGGAGTGGATGACTTATCTCACATAAAGAAAGCTTTTTAGGGCAGGTTAATGACCTGTCATTGAGAAGGAACATATTTCCTGTGTAGGGAGCCATTGGTAAGTAGACTAACTAAAGATGACTAACCTCTTGATGCCTGATGTTGATCACTTTGTGAGTAGGAATTACTATATTGAAGTGAGAGAGTATTAGTTGCTTTGTTCTTGATTTTAAACTGTAAGATGGACCACTACGTGTGGTCGTCTCACAGTAAAGACAGGCATGTGCAATCTGTGTGCAATTTGTGTCCTTGAAGTAAAGAGGACTACATAGAATTGAGACAATATTGGCAAAATCAGGACTGGAGAGTAATTGCATTGAGAATCAAAAAGGTAACCTGGTCTTTAGGTGATGAACAAAGAGATGTAAAGAGAGAATAGCAATTAAACAGTGGGAATCTTACCTCTCAGAAGATAGAACACACCACTTCAGTGGCGCTACCACATGACTCCCTTTTACCTTAATGATAAATGTAGAAATCATTTTACCTTGACATTTTTACTTCATTTAGCACATTTAGGTGTGACTTATCACCGCGCAAAATAGGAAGAATCCTAAAGTTGCCACTTAGAAAAATGAATAAAACATACGATGATATTAATATTTATAACTGATAGAACAAAGAAGACTGGTGGCAGCTAATTAATGCTCAGTGGTATGAAAAGGTCTGTATGTTATCCCCGTTGGACAGCAGTCAATGAAATTGGATTCTAAGCTCTCAGATGTCACATTGTTTACTACTGTCATGCTGGCTTATTACCTGCATGTGATATATACCCTTGGTGTATTGGTTTTTAGAAGGTCTGACCTCTTCCTAGACGACAGCTGTCCTGATAGGCAGATGTGTTTTGAGACACATGTGTTGGAACCAGTCAAGCCATGTTAATATAAACTCTTGAGCACACTTGCTCAGTCAATTGTATGTTACTTATTTTAAAGAATTATGGTTGTCCTTTAAGTGCTTTTTGAAGAACTGTGACAGAATCTATTAAAAAATGATTTTCATTTTAGTTTGAAATCATTCTGTAAATACAAGTATTTAATGAAGACAAGTACTCTTTTTAAAAATTATATTAACCATGGAAATATTTTATTTTTCCTTACAAATTGAAAGTGATAGAGGAATACAGAACTTGCATGATATAGGTAGAAAAATTAACCTAGATAATGATGTTTTCCACTAAAGTTATTGAATTCGTTCTATTGCAAAATTGAGGCAAGAATCTTCTTAAAAATACTGTGATCAGTAAGCTGCTTTGGTTGACTCTGCAACTGCCATTTAAAGAGATAAAGTAATCAGAAAAGATACAAAAGACAGTATGAATTATAACCAGTAGGGTCCTTTCATTCCAATAATTCCTGCTTGGCTAGAATGTAAGGAAATAAAAATGGGGCCACTGTACATACTTAAAGGAAAGAAACTATAAGAATGTGTAAGTTAACTAACATACTCTTTCCTATTATTAAATCTGTCCTTTGTCATTCTTTTTTTTTTCCCTGCTCCTTGGCATATAAGCTACTCTCACTCAACCTCCCACATTTGTCATACGGCAGATCTGAGTAGGCTTAAGGGAATAATTTAAAATATGCTTCTAAAGATTCTTGAAAGTATTTTTATGGCCATTATGGAATAAAGCAGTAAGGATTCAATTTGCCACAGACATGGGAATCTGAATACATCTCTGTTTATATTTTATACTTCATTTCATTAAACCCTTATTTCAAATATGAGTAATTTATTAGGACATCTTTCTGGGTAGGAAGGAATGAACTGGTGTGTATTTTATGTTCAATTTATGTTTCTGCATGCTGATCGGCTCATCAAAGTGTGAGGTGTGGAGCATCTTGCTGAAGTGCCAGAAAGTTCTGTCTCTGGAAGGTCTGATTCCCCCTGACATGATTACTCTTCTGAAGAAGATGTAATGTGTTTCAGTGGGGAGTTAATGGAGTGGAAATCAGGAGTCTGGAGTTCTTTCATAATTCTGCCACTAGCCAACTCTGTCATCTTGATCATATTACCCTGAAATAAAAAACTTTACAGAACAATGAAGTAGAATTGAGGTGTTTATATTCCATGTAGTCTTGTAAATGCTTAGATTTTATACTTAGTTTTCTACCATATCTGCCGTATCTTTAGATAGAAAGTGGAGCTCTGCTCCTTCACATGTTTAAGTCTTAGCAGTGTTCAGAGCAATATGGTACTGCTTAAGTACATCTAGAGCCTTCTGCTTAGGGCACTACATCCAGAACAGGCAATATCCTGATGGTTAAACTAAGTTCAAAGCAGGCAGAATTGGTTTTCCCTGTCTTGAAATGGGAAGAAAGTGAAATTTAGTTAGTACTGAATATTTCAGTAAAACATAGGTATGACAGGGTCAGGAAAGGTTTTGAGGGCTGTTTCAACACTGGAATCCTTTTTAGTTTAGCCCTAAATTTTCTGTAGCATTAGTCTTTCATTTTATGTATGTATGACCTGTATCCAAATGTACTGAAATTAAAATTAGACTTCAAAGTCCATATATAATGTTGGTAAAACTGATTTTTTGTGGAGTTCTATTTATTTTAATTGAGTTACAGGGTTTTACATAGGTTTTCACCTAGCATTTCTCTGTATGTTTTTCCTTACTTCTGTTTTTATAACCTGATTTTATCCAATTCTTTGTAAATTCAGAATGAATTATTGTGGGAAGTTTGTTAAACTGACAAGAAAGTACATTTCTTTATATATGGATTTTACCTTCTGTCTCCCAAAATACTGCCTTGAGAAATTGAATAGCATGTTCTGAAATATCACTTCCCCAGTAGCATCATGCCCAGAAGTGTCATCCTACACAGGCACTGCAATTGGGTGCAACATGAAGTGCAGCAGGCACAAAGGGAAAAGAAGGCACTTCAATATAACTGTGAGCAGAAAGAGGTCGTTTCATTCCTGCCAGTTTGGGTAGGTAAAAAGGGGAAGATGTAGGAAAGGAATCCAAGAACAACAGATCTCACAGCATTCAAACTGTACTCAGTGAAAGCTCCGTCACTTGAAGAAGGAGGAATATATTGTATTCCTGCCCCTCATTGTTTTTTCACGTGGGTGCCCAAAAGGACAGGACTATTTTCTGGAGTCAGGAAGCCTCCTGTGTATCAGTTCATGGTGTGTTATAGTGGCAGTACTTTCTTCTTGCTGCCTCAGCCCATGCAATTGCATGGGGCATATGCATTCTGCTTTTTTCTTGCCTCCCATTGTAAGCTACGCTTCAGTTAACTTCCCCGTATCTTTGTTTTCACACTTTAAAGTGTAACTGATAGCAAAAAGCAGAGCACTTTTATAAGACGGTAAGAACATAAGAATTGCCATATTCTGTCAGATAACAGGTCGATCAAGCCCACTATGTTGTCTCAAGATGCTGCCAGCAGCTGGTGCTTAGGGAAAGGGTGTAAGAAATGGTGAGGTGAAAAAAGACAGGTTTCCCTGTCTCATTGCATTCCATTAGGACATTTAGATTCAAATATTAATTGTAACATTCTATGATATTTACATGTGTGACAATTCATAGACATTCAATGCCAAAAGAAATCTGGTATGATACCAAGGGTTTCTACTAATAATTTGTAGTGACAGCAAATTAAGGAGAGAAATTTCTTTGCAAAACTTCAATTTGAAGGTCTTGCACTGCATTTTGAAGCTTTAGTGTTTTCTATGAGATACTGTATCACAGATCTCATGGGTTCTGTAATACCTAAAAACAAATACAGTTTTATTATTTGATTTTTTTGTTACAGAAGCTGTGTGGAGCCTACATCACACTTTCATGTGTGCTGTGAAGAATTCCTTTGTGGAGAAATACACTAGGAACAGTATACCAAGGTTACTTAAGAGATACAAAGCAGGAATAACAAACACACGTAGACAGATTTAAGACCTATTTGAAAGCCAATTAAAATAGTGCAAATAGTTCCTGACTTTCAGTGGGTTAAAATCACTTCTTTTGGGTGTCTATGCCTTTGATGCCCCTTCCTAGACCATGTTGGACGAGATGATCCTTCAGGTCCCTTCCAACCTGGTATTCTATGATTGATTCTATGATTGATTTTGATACAGATTTATTTGTATACCTCAGTGTAAATATGTGTCTAAGTTCTTCTTTTGATTAGGGGATTTGATGTCTGTCAAGTGAGAAGGTTTAATATTGAACATGAACACAACAAACAAATGAACTGTTTCTTCTGTTGTATTCTCTAGATCATTTGAAAGTTAAGATTTTTCCCTTTCTGCTTTTACACTTGCTGCTGGATATTCATAACTGTCAATAACATTCAGTAGGTTTCATGAACAAAGAACATTGTAATGAGGCCTGAGCTGTTGTGTTAGTGCTGTTATTTTCTTTCTCGCTTTTTAATAAAATGGAGAAAATAAAATCTTAATCACTAACAATCACTAGTAAACTAGCATCACAGCGAAGTCCCATGGGGATGTTTTACTCATACCTTGCATAGCATATATAGCATTAAAAGCTTTTAAAAACTTATTGCTTGCCATCAATTTGAATAAAAACACCTCACATCTGTTATTTTAGTTTTAATGAAAACAAAATTTCGTTTTTTGTGTGTGTGAATGGAAATTAAGAATTAACTTTTTTGATACATGCATTATCAAGGGGGATTAACTCAATGATTTATTCATTGTTTTTTCTAAGCATTTCATTAGAATTCATATTCTTCCTAGAGAGGACTGAAAATTATTAGTGAAGGCAAAGGTGGCAAAACTCTAAGTTTTGGGAACTGTTCTAATAGTGGAATTTATGGTATAATGGCTTTGTAATTATTAAACTATATTTTTCAGTATATAACTGATGGCCTTTTCTATTCCTTTTATTTCCCGTATGTAATGGAAATGACTCTGTCAGCAAGGTGGTACCCATATTGATTCTCCAGGATAGGCACCAAAATCTATGTCTCTTATCTTACACAGAATCTACCATCTCTCCTCTATCACTCATCTTTTTGTCCTATTGTCTGTTAGAATAATACACATCATGCATGAACTTAGTTAAATTTCTGTGGGGTAAAGGGTTCCCATCTAATTCAATGATGTTAATCAGGCACATCAAATTTGGCATGGTAGCAGCCCTTAGGTTATATCAGGGTAATGAATGGCATAAAATTCTTCTACCACCATTTGAGGACCATAAGCATTAAGGCAAAAACATGGCTGCTTGATAAAATTAAATGAAAGAAAATGTAGACTGAAAATAACTGAACTAGACTGTATAAGTGATTTAAAAATTCACATAAATACAAGAAGAACACCATTCATCTTTAATTTGCAACTGGTTTCAGTTTCTTTTTCCTACAGGATCTTTGCCTATTGGATCTCACTCAAATCCTTCATTTCAAGCCCTTATTCATGCTATACGGGATCCTTTACCTTTCTAAACATTTGTTGAGATATAGAACAAATACCATAATATTCAAAATTTATCCTGTCACTTATAATGATTTTTTTCTGAATGTTTTCCTACTATGCTGTTATTCTACAAAAATTGCTAGATATAAATCCACAGCAAAATGGGCATGTATTATCAATGTATTAGTAAAATCACAAAATCCTTTCCAGTATGCTTCTGTATAATGTATCTATCAAGATACGTTAAAGGACTAATGCTTATTTTATCCTTCATTTTTTGCAGAGGTACTGGGCCACTGCATACATTTTACTCATGAATGCAGAATTGAGCACACACTGTCTGTAGAAGGGGTGAGATTGGTTGATGACAATGACAATCCTAGAAGTTTGCACAGGATTTATAGTATCTGTTTATCTGTCATAGAATCATAGATCCACAGAATAGTTTGGGTTGGAGGGACCTTTAAAGGTCATCTAGTTCAACCCCTCTGCAAGTACTGCCCCCTTTAAGTACCGGAAGGCAGCAATAAGGTCTCCCCAGAGCCTTCTCTTCTCCAAGCTGAACAAACCCAATTCTCTCAGCCTATCTTCATAGGAGAGGTGTTCTATCCCTCTGCTCATTTTTGTGGACCTCCTCTGGATTCACTCCAAAAGGTCCATGTCTTTCCAGTGCTGAGAGCTTCAGAGCTGGACACAGTACTCCAGGTGGGGTCTCACCAGAGCAAAGTAGAGGGGCAGAATCACCTTCCTCAACCTGCTGGCCATGCTTCTTTCAAAGCAGCCCAGGATACAGTTGGCTTTCTGGGCTGCGAGTGCACATTGCTGGCTTGTATCCAGCTTTTCCTCTGTCAGTATCCCCAAGTCCATCTCAGTAGGGCTGTTCTCAATCCCTTCATACCCCAGCCTATATTGATACACTGTGCAGGACCCTGTCCTTGGCCTTGTTGAACCTCATGATGTTCACAGGGGCCCACTTCTTCAGCTTGTCCACGTCCCTCTGGATGGCATCCCATCCCTCAGGCATGTGAACCACACCACTCAGCTTGGTGTCATCCGCAAACTTGCTGAGGGTGCACTCGATCCCACTGACATTGAACAGAACTGGTCCCAGTATGGACCCTTGAGGGACACCACTTGTCACTGATCTCCATCTGGCCATTGAGTCGTTGACCACTACTCTCTGGATGCGACCATCCAACCAATTCTTCATCTACTGAACAGTCCACCCACCAAATCTATATCCCTCCAATTTAGAGAGAAGCATGTTCTGGGGACGGTGTCAAAGGCCTTGTAGAAGTCCAGATAGACAACAGCCGTAGCTCTTCCCTTGTCCACTGATGTAGTCACTCCATCACAGAAAGCCAGTAGGTTGATCAGGCAGGACTTGCCCTTGGTGAAGTCATGCTGGCTGTCTTGAATCACCCCTGTCCTCCACGTGCCTTAGCATAGCTTCTAGGAGGATCTGTTCCAGGGTCCTCCTTTCTAGTCTTTTTAAAAATGTGTGCAATCTTTAATAACTAATAAAGTATAGGCTCATGAAGAAGCTGTCTCTTTTCTACAATAATCTGGGCAAACATTTGCCAAGGTCAATTTTAGCTACATGCAGCCCAACCTCCCCTTAGTTAATCAATCTGATGCAGTTAATTGGAATATTAATGAGAAGCAAATAAAGGACCTTACAAATGTTTCAGACTTTGAAGACCATGAAATAATAACACCAATGGCATATCTCCATTCAGAGGTGTTGCACAACAAATATAAAATAATATAGATTACAATTCCTACTGGTTTTGAATACACTTACATGTTTGTTTTGTTGACTTGTGTGAAACAGACTGAGTTCCAGCTCAGGAGTAAATTTCTTGTCTGCCAAAAGAGCAAATTAAATGATGCTTTTATAACCTAATCCTTTTATTTTGCCTAATCCTATCTATGGCTAATATCCTTGGGTAACACCATTAGTTTGTTATCTTGATAACCTTAATGAAGAAGCTTTGCTGAGCTATATGCTGTTTTGATATTGTGATTCTGTCCTTTGTATTGATGTCAGGTTTTAATTCCTCAGTTTTCATGTCTTGCTTCTGTTTGAAATCTTAAATACTTTGTTTGTTCAGCTTAAAAATATAAATTCTACAACTTCCACTTTAAAAGTTACAAATGTATTGAAATTTTGTTTACCTGTAATTGTAAAACCCATGATTTATTAATCAGAATTATTTTGTTCACTATAATTCTTAAGATTTTAGCTTAAAGCTTTCCTAAGATTTTCATCTGTATTTTTGCCAGGCCCTGATTCTTAGCTATGCCTTAGGTATGGAGGCTGGAATTCTACTGCTTTAGTCATATAATACCTACCTGTGGTTATTGTAAGATTGAGTAAGGGTGCACCCTCAAGGTTGGAGTTCTCTCACCTCACACTAGGATGAGCTATTGACAAATGAAGACATCTCATGTAAGCTTTTGTTCCTTCTATGGTCAGTGAAAGAACAGAGTTAATTTCAGAGTGTGATTCAGTTTCCTCAGTCTTGTCTGCACCCCATCTTTCTCTTAAACTCATCTACAGAAACATGAAAAAGACTTACGGCTTTCTAATACAATAGTTTAGTTTCAGAAGAGACTTTTTGGTTATTTGCTCTCTACCACTTATCTTAAAATCTCTAGACCGTGCCGTAAAACAAACATGTAAAACACCATTGAAGACTGAATATCTAGACCTGTCCTAAAATATATTTCATGCTTTTTAATGTCTTTTTAGCATATATGAGGTTTGATTCTTATAATTCTCATGCAAAATCAAAATTCCATTGAATTTAATGAAAAAATATTGTTAGGACATATTATTAATATTACTTACTGGGTAGCTTTGCTTTCCTGACACTTGCTAAAATAAACCCCCTTCACTTGTTTCAGAAGCTAATCTGAACTGAAAATTTTCAGGTTGGATATCTGCCTCAGTTTGTTGTTACGCTTGTTTATTTATAGAAAATTTCACTCAAAACAGTTCCACTCTTTCTGAGAAAAGGTAAAGCAAAAGTGTCTTGTAGAAAATATGCTGGTTTCTTCTTTTAAAAATTCATAAAATCATAGAATGGTTTAGGTTGGAAAGGACTTAAAAGATCACCTAGTTCCAACCTCTCTGCCATGGGCAGGGACACCGCCTACTAGACCAGGTTGCTCAAAGCCTCATCCAACCTGGCGTTGAATACTTCCAGGGATGGGGCCTCCACAGCTTCCCCGGACAACCCGTGACAGTGCCTCACTACCCTCACAGTAAAGAATTTCTTCCTGAGATCTAATCTAAATCTACCCTGTTCCAGTTTGAAGCCATTACCGCTCATGTTATCACTACATGCCCTTGTAAAAAGTCCCTCTCCAGCTTTCTTGTAGGTCCCTTTCAGGTACTAGAAAGCCGCTATGTCTCCCTGGAGCCTTCTCTTCTCCAGGCTGAACAACCCCAACTCTCTCAGCCTGTCTTCATAGGAGAGGTGCTCTAAGCCTCTGATCATCTTCGTGGCCCTCCTCTGGACCCACTCCAACAGGTCCATGTCCTTCTTGTGCTGAGTACTCCAGAGCTGGACACAGTACTCCAGGTGGGGTCTCAAGAGAGTGGAGTAGAGGGGCAGAATCACCTCCCTTCTTTTGATGCAGCCCAGGATGTGGTTGGCTTTCTGGGCCGCAAGCACACATTGCTGGCTCATGTTGAGCTTCTCATCCACCAACACCCCCAAGTTCTTCTCCTGTTCTCAATCCATTCTCTGCCCAGCCTGAATTTGTGCATGGGTTAGCCCCAACCCATGTGCAGGACTTTGCACTCGGTCTGGTTAAACTTTGTGAGGTTCACACAGGCCCACCTCTCAAGCCTGTCCAGGTCCCTCTAGATGGAATTTTTTCCCTCCAGTGTCAACTGTTCCACACAGCTTGGTGTCGTCAGCAAACTTGCTGAGGGTGCACTCAATCCCACTGTTCATGTTGCTGATTAAGATGTTAGATAATAATGGTCCCAGTACCAACCCATGAGGAACGCCACTTATCACTGTTTTCCACTTGGATATCGAGCTGTTGATCGCAACGTTTTGAGTGCGACCATCCAGCCAATTCCTTATGCACTGAGTGGTCCATCCATCAAATCCGTGTCTCTCCAATTTAGAGACTAGGATGTCATGTGGGACAGTGTCAAATGCTTTGCATAAATCCTGGTAGATGATGCCTGTTGCTTTCCCCTTACCTACCAACGCTGTAATCCTGTCATAGAATTCTAGAGCCTTCAAGCAACAAGGACTTGATAAATGATAGGCAGGTGATTTTTTGAATTCAGAAATATGAATCATGGCTTGAAAGCTGATCATATTTGGTCAAATGACTTAAATGTTAAAACACACTCTACGTAACTTTTTAGACTCAATTAAGTTGTCTTCTGCTCAACTACCAGGATATTCCTCAAAGTCTTAGCTAGGTTACTGCATACTATGCGATATATATGCTGCTCAGGACACTTGAATGGAGAGCAGATACATTTATTAACAGTCACTCTTTTCCTGTGCTTAGGTGGAAAAATGGAAAAGGAAGATTTCTACCTCAGTCTTGGCTCTTGCACAAGTACTGCAGGGAGTAGATGGGGACAAAGAGCTGGGAACACTTGCGAAAACACTGAAGTTAGAGAATGATTATGTGCTAGGATGGAGGGAGCAAAGGAGTATGCAGCTGAGAATGAACTATCAAGGAAAAGACTGTTGTGAGCCAGGTCGTGTGGATGATGTGAAGCAGACATGGAAGGATTCCTGCACTCCAGTGAGATGCTGGAGGAGAGAGACCTGCTCTGTACACAAATAAAGATATATTCAAGACTCTACAGTAGTGATCAAATAATAAGTACTGCATTGTAGTGAACGTAACATTGTGGCCACAGTAAAAATACCAGGCTCTTTGTACACTTACTGATTATTTTATTTGAAATTAGATTTGAATTATTTTACTTATATTATTGCAGCACATACTGGTCACAGCCAAACTCTGGCTCCATTCTCCTAAGTAACTTCAACCTGGAGATAATACTCCCCAAAGGTCACCAAAGCAGTAATGTGTGTTTGGTTGAATATCTGACTGGATCAATGCCTTGCAAGCACTGTTTTGGCCTTAACTGAAAGCTCAGTCTGCTTAGATAGGGTTATTAATTAGATAGGGTTAGTGGGAAAATCTTAGGTATGATGAACAGTGTTATACAGAGTAACATCTGGTGCTATCAACATTCTCAGTATTGGATACTGATGGTGCTTAGTCTTAAGGACACATATTTAATAGTTGGCATTTTTAAATCCATTCAGTGAGCCAGATTTTTGAGTCAAAATATTTGCTTTCTTTGCTGTTTGATCTCCATACCTATGTATTGAAGTGTCCGTACAGGAGAACCAAACATTTATTTGGAACAGAAAATGAAAATTTTAAACAGTTCTTTGTAAAGGACTTTTACGAAAAGACCACAGCTTGGTGATTTTCTCTGTCGTGTTCTGTGTGATGTTATTGTATCTGGTGTAGCTGGTAAAAAAGTGGCTGACCTAAATTTGAGATTGATTAGTTGGTCATGGCAACAGTCAGGAGCAGATTTTTGGCTGCCACTACTAGTCCTTGTTGATGGGTTGCTGTTATCTCACAGCACCCCTCAAGAATACAAGCCTGAGAGGAGAGAGGTGAGATGTATGTGAATGGGGCAGAACATCTTACAGCTGAGGCACTCATAATCACTGAAGCCTAAAATATTTCAAATTCAGTGTGTAGAGAGGACTACTACTTAACCATCTCATAAACTTGGCAGAAATCTTTGTCTCAACACCAGATTAATATATATGGTAATTTTAATAATCCTTCATAGTATAGCTCTTTCTTTGTCCTAAAAAACCCCCAAACTACCTTGAACACCTTTTTTCTAACAAAAAATTATGCATCCATAATAAACCCTGGAGGAAAAAATTCAATAAAAGAATACATATGCATCAGGAATTCATTGAATATTCTTGATTTCCCCTGGTTCCTTTAGATTTTCCTTCAAGCTTTAAACTCCTAGGACCAAATCCATCCCCGACGTATACTGAGTTCCCTGCAGTCAATGGAGTTTTGTTGCAGGTGTGTTTGAAGCTGTGAACACTTTCAGAAGTGTTCTGTATTTAGTCATAATAAGGATATAGTTTATACTGAACTGCTGATAGAAAGTTTCTCCTTAGGTCTCTAAAGAATAGTATTGTGTTTCACTTTAAAGGGAAATACAGTAAAGTAGAAAGTGATGAATGTACCTGATTGGATATTCATTACCATGGGCAAGTGATTAGTTAAATTTTTCATTGAGAAGTGGCTTGTACTTTAATAAGCAACTATTCTTTGTGCCCCTGGTCCCCAAAGTACCTGAAAATAATTAGTATTGCTGTGGAAAAGTGGGAATAGGGCTACACTTCAACTGCAGACATACCCAGCTTTAAAGTAGGTGACGTTGGTGCTAGAAGCAGTCTAGCATGGCAACACCAAACTCAGGATGCGCTGTCAATCTCTGGATGAATTCTCAGAGGTAGATCTTAAATATGAGAAATGATTGTTGTTGGGTTTGAGAGGTTTAAAGTTTATCATCATCCTAGATGATGCTGGAGTCACGAGTACCGTATAGTCAAATGTTTAGTGGCTTCAGTTCACAAGTGCTTGTGAAAAGCTTGTATACTTTTCTGTTTTGGTGGCTTGTATTCCTAAGGCAAATGAATCTTTTGCTGCAAGCAATGTGCAATTCCAAATAATTCCCTCAATGAGAGAACAGGGGGAAAAAAAACATTATTAAAAATCAAACTTAATGAGAAAAGAAGGGTAATTCAACACAGAGAGTCTCATTGGTTTGATACTTAGAAATCATAAGGGGTATTGTAGTGTAATGGGAACAAAAGTTTTCTCCTTGAGGTTGCAAGTTCTTCTTTAGAAGCTTCTCCACTTCAGATCACTTTTTTTTTTTTTTCTTTTTTTTTTTCCTGTGGAAAAGCTTTGCCTTTTTTTTGTACTTATGGCAGGTTAATCATCTTTAATGAAGCATTAGTTATTTTGGGACTGTAATTTTAATACAAGCTACAGCTACTAAAATGACCCAACAGAAGAGAATCAAATGTCCACTGTCAAAGCTTTCTGATAGATTTGTACCTTGAGAAAAAAATGTCTCACTATAGAGCTGGGTGTTCATAAGGCTTCCTCCTTTCAGTCAGGAATGGATATCAGTCCTGAGATACATATATAGATACATATATAGAGAGAGATACATACATGTGTGTGTCAAATAGGGGAATAATACCCCATTTTATAATGGAAGGACTATGGTGCAAGAAAAATATGTGGTTTTAATCAACTTCATTTAAAAAAAAGAGAAACTGGTGGGAGCATGAATTTATCTCCAAAGAATCCAAATCCAGGGCACTGACGTCTGTGATAGGCTTTTAAAATACTCCCAGCTCCCCAAGAAAAGGCAAAATGTAGCAAACAGCAGGCTGAAAAACTGAAATTGCACAGGGTACTTCTCTGACACGTAAGCCAGCTGGCACAGTATCAGCCATTTCCATAACCTGGCTCTCCGAAAAGGTGGCCACACTGAAGCTGCCTCATCTCTGCATGTCTCTTTTGTCCAGACTAACTCCTGAAGCATGCCAGAGGATAGTTCAGAAGAGCTTTACATGGCAAGGACCAAAACCACATCAGTGATTAGCCTAAAAAATTAACAGTGAGTAGCAGGAAACACTTGTATCTTGTTTAATTTACTACATAAATGTAGCATTGGAGTCTTGAAGCCATCAGCCTTGTAGCCAGACACACTGGAAATAAATCTGAAAATTACCTAGTCACCATAGTTCTCAGCAGAAGGAAACAGATGGTTCTTTCAGGGCTTCACCACATAGTAACCACGACTTGAAACAGATAAATAATCTATAATCTCTATAATCAGGAGCATGCACATCCTGCTCTATCCCAACATGGAATATATATATTATGGACAAATAAAAGAGGTAACAGATTTACTTTTTTCCTAGGGTTATCTAACCTTATGCGTATAACATTATCTAAGAGACAACACATCTTAGTAATTACACAACTAAGCACTGGAAAGGTTTTCATGGAAAGATTATGGAGTCTCCATTTTTTGCAATATCTAAGAGCCCACCTCACATGCAGACTTCATATAAAAAACTTAATATATATTTTGCATTATTTAGGTAAGGATAGTTTTATTTAAATGGACCTATTGACTCTGCTTGTTTTCCTAAAAACATGGTCATTACATAAAACAGGCCATCCTCAGCTGCAGGGCAGTAACATCCCTGGTTATATTGCCTGACTGGTTAGGGTAGGAGCCGGTTTACCTCACCTAAATGCCTAAAACAGACCAGATCTCTCTTTACAGCCTTCAAAAATACCTCCCTCTCTCTCTCTCCACAACTTATTTCAGAGGATTAAATCTGATCTTAAGAATCAGGCATTTAGGAAGCCTAAATTAGATGAACTAGAGTCCCATAATTCCTTGCCTTCATTTTAGCATTATTTTAATGCAAATTTCAAGTTAAGATATTATGATTCATAAAAAATAAAAATTGCAGAGCTACACAGAACTTAGGCCTGCTGTGCTTTTAGTCTCCAAATAACTTACATTTACTACATATCGTATTACAAGCGTGAAATTTGTGTAGGGCAGTAATGAAACTGTCATGCTAAGCATATAATGAGCTATTTTGCTTTGTTGCTAACTGCCGCTTTGTTTGTATTATATTTCATAAGTGTACCGTATCTTCATAAATATGATTGAATACAATAATAACTTTAGGGGAACTGCAGCAACTGCTTTGTTTTGTGGAAGGTAATATTTTAGTGTCTTGCTATTTGTATTAGACTTGTGCTGAATATGAATACTGGTAAAATTAGAAGATTTTTAAAAATGAGGAATTGTTTAAAGTAAAATATGGCACTAATTAAAAAGAAGCCAAGAACTGTGCTGAATGGTACAAACCTTTGTTATACATATATATATAACCCGACTTTGAAATACAAAATTAAGCAAATTAACTAAAACTCTAACCTTATTTTCTAAAGGTGGTAAACAGCCAATATCTCATGGATTTCATTAGAAACCAGCAGGCACTCAGAGCTTGTAAAGACAAGGAAATGAGCAAAGACCTCTTCACCTGCAAAAAATCCATCAAGTAAGCATGTTGATACAGTTAAAGTACTTCGAACCCTGAAAATTGTTTTCCTGGAACAAATAAGATTAGAAGAGCTTGGGGTTTTGCACCAATATCGTAATAAGAGGTGCAGTCATAGAGACGGATGGTAGGTGAAAATCACACTCCAACTCAGACAAATTAGTTTCTGTAAAATTACCACACCTGTGTGTCGATGAGGCCTAATTTTGAACATAAGGATTTGACTTGATGTAAGCATTTTTTTAAAGGCTTGTCTGTGTTGTAAGCCACTCCTAACATACCAGTCACTACTTTTAGGAAATCCTTCATATTTGAGTACCTTGATAGCATTATTTTCCTTTTTTTTCAATTTCCAACTCCCTAAAAATTTTCTCATATGGGAATAGTAGCCTCTAAAATAAATTTAAGCCTACTGATAATAGACCTGCTTTTTCTTAATTACCTTTAGCAGTCTTCCCAGAAGGATCAGAGGTTGCAAACCATTTTGCTAAATGGACAAGGAGTAGCCAAATACTTAAAGAAGGCAAAAATATGCTAAATGTGGCAGTGTGAAATGCTGCTTCGCTGGAAATACCAAAATACTGGTAAAAAGAAAAATCATTTCACATGGACTCAAGTGGGGGGAAAAAAAATCAAAGGAAAGATTTAATCCATTTTCTTCTTTTTGAAGAGCCCTGAGATTTAGTGTAGGCACTTCTTCTTGTGTCCTGTGACAGGTTTTGGTGCTTATCTTTGTTCCATTCATGATTCGGAGAAACTTGAGTAAGACATTGTTTCTTTTTCCCTGTTTTTATAGAGTCATAGAAGGTGGTTTTGCTGTTTTCTGATAGATTTCAGCTTCATCCCCTATGTATGTACACAGACTGTGCTCACTCATCTGGTGTTTATGACTGCCTTGTGTATTTGTTAGGCCTTTTCAGGGCCCACCACCCTAGGGAGGTCCTACTGCTCCTGGGCCCCCACCCAGGCAGCTGCCAGCCCCCCACTGGTACTTGACATCTACTTTTTCACATCTTAATTTCTCCCTACTTTTAAATTACTGAATTTATAAACAAAATGTGCCCACTGATCTTATTAGATCAATAAACCCTTAATCTCCATAGTTCCCTGCTAAGTTGTGCTTTAGGTTTCAGAGTGCTAAATCCTGAGGTATCCAACCTAGACCACCATCTAGGAGGTCTGCTCTCCAGGGTTTCTTAACTTCAGGGGTTCCCATATTAGGTAGGGGGTCTCCAGAAAGTTGCAAGGGTTGAATTTTAGTTGCTTATATTAGTTCAGAATTGTCTGAATTCAGGACACAAGAGATTTCATTTCTGAATATGAATCAGGTTTCAGTGGATAGTCAGATAAGATCCACATTAGTCACCAATTCTCCAACTGGTCTTATACTTCCCTCATGCTTGCATACAGAGTCACTCCATTTCACAGGTCTGAAGACTATTCTGCCCACAGGCAAGTAGACTGAGAGCCTGATTCAAGCAATTGTGGTTGGCTCTGTCTCTTAAAGAAAGCAAAATGCTTTGAACCTAGCTCATTGAAATGGGCTTGTGTATCTTCATCGGGTTAAAAAAGCCAATGCAGATCCTGGGAGCAGGGACCAAATGCCTCACCTACTCAACCAAATGTGCCAATGTCAGTGTTAATCCCAGGATCCCATTTTCCTGCTCTTCTTGTGGCTCCATAACACTTGTATGCTAAAACTTACCACCATAATGCCATGTTCCTTCAACAAGAAAATTTAGGAATCCAGACTCCTGGTCAATCAAAGTGTCTCCCTTGTCCTGTTGATGTCCTATTTTTAGAAAAAGGGGTAGACATTTAACCACTACTCTAATCCATCAATTAAGTAAAATGTGTGAACTGGATGAACTGGAATTCCATCCATAGATTTTTTACAGTATCCTGGCTTGAGGTAAAACAGAACCAATTTTCTTTTCAGTAATTTTACTTTTCAGTTAAGCCTCTTCTGACTGACTGAATAATAAATAGCATACTTTTCAGACAGTGCCTACTTCTAGCAGATAACGTCTGATATTTATAGTTAATACTAAGGAATGGGATGCAGAAAGGCTCTTGCTTATACTTATTACTATAACAGCCAAGGCCAGCCAACTTTGTTATGTGCCACATTGGAGGGTTGGAAGCAGAAGAGAGTAGAAGGGTCACACCTGTGGGGAGGAGCAGACAGGACAGGTGACCCAAAACTGACCAACAGGCTATTCCATCCCATCCGCCTCATGCTCAGTATAAAAGCTGAGGGATCAAAGGGGTCAGCCTCTTCAATGGCTGAAGTCTGAGGAGGACTCTGTCTGTTCATTTGCCTTTGATCCCGATCTGTGTGTTCCTGAATCCAGTTCCTGAGTTCAGCTCCCATCAGTTGCTGAGTCCAGTCTGGGATTTTCCCAGTACTTGCCAGTGACATGATCGTCCTCCTGGGAGCTCCGTACTGGTTTTGTATATATTGTATATATTTCATTATTTTCTTATTAATATTATTATCTTTAATTTTTATTACTAATATTTCATTAAAGTAGTTTAAGTTTTTTTCAACCCATAAGTCTCTCTTTCTTATTCTCTCCCCTTCTCCCTTCTCTATTCTCTTCTCCCTTCTCTGAAGGGAGAGAGGTTAAAAAGAGCATCTGTCTCATGTCCAGACCAGCCCAAACCATGACATACATGTATGTTGTTCTCTCCACCGCCTGCACGTGAATTATACATAGTACAAGATACATAAATTTTCATGAAGCAGTATATAATGTAGGTAACTCAGAAAGGTGGCCTGATATTTTTCATTTCAGATATGCAGATGACTCGGAGGCAAGATGGTGGAATAATACAAATTCAGATTAAAAATAATATTGAATGTAATTAAGCATAGGAACAACTTAATAATGAAAAGATTGTCATCTATGATGACTAGGTATCTTTCTGACTTACACTACCATAAGGAGAAACTATGATCTTACTGCAAAAAGAATGAGAAATTGTTCTCTTATATTGATCACATTGCTTCTAATGTACTATTGCTCTAAAGTTTTGCTTCATGTATCGCACTCTTAATCTGAGGCAGCTATATCTGCAGGACTTGCAATTTGTGGTCACCTAAATGGCCTGTTGATTAACTCTGCATGTATCTTTAGATACTCCAGGTAAAAAAATTAATGACATTTCTTTAGTACACAACTGCCCATTATAACTGGAAGTTAGCATTAGAAGCCTGGAGATAATCTAAATTAACAAAATGGAATGGCTATTATATGACTGCAATGTAACAGAATCTATTAAACTATAGTTTTTTAGTTACGATGAAAGTTATCGGGATTCTCTGCTATTTTCTAGTAGAAGTAGTAGCAAGCTAAACCAAATTTACAATCTCTTGAATTAATTCTTACTGTTTGTAGGATGAAAACAAGAGTTTTTATAGCATTCAGTGAAAATTTTTCTTGTAAGATTACAAAAGCTTCATGGCAAAATATTGCAAAAACCTGATTTCACTCATAGGAACATAATTAGTGTTGTGTATTGGCAAGGCACAAAAATAATGTGAAGTTTATATTTCCACAGTTTCCAATATGGTATGTTATTGCTTTCTGCACAGATGATATACTGAGACCTCACATCATATATATACATGTAGTACAAGTTCACACAGTGCAAAAATGAAAATGAAACTCTCCTATTGCCTACAGAAAGACCATCATAAAATAATAGTGGGTTAGAGATCTTTCAGTCCACAAGATAGAGTATATAAAATTGCTTTAAGAGGCCAGAAGTAATAAAATACAGGGAGACTAGAACTGATATTGATAGCTCTGTCCAGAAACATTCTACATGTGGAGACAGAGCCCTGCACTTAGACTTATTGCTTAATAATGAAATACTGGAGACTTTCTTGTAAAAGACAATTTTATTTGCTGTAGGATGTTCAGCTTAGATAAAGGACACATCCTATCAGGAAACACTATCTTCATAATAAAAAAGCCAAAAGTTTCCTCCACCACCTGAGTAGACTATTATTGAAAGAAAAAATTGTTAACTAAATCAAAAGCTGTGATGCCAAACTTGTGATAGCTACCTGATGAGATGTCAGATGAAGATTCCCAATAGTACTCCCGCTAGCTGATGTAGTAAAATTTCCCCAAAGTCTTAGGTTAAAGAGGCACCAAATCAGACTTTCAGAAACATTTCATGAAAGGCTGATGAGAAGCATTCATTAATCCAGCAAGTAATCAAAACCCAAATAAACCAATTGAGGTTATGTATTGAATTTATTCTTCAACATAATTAAATTCTAAAACTATTTGAAAATAAACAGATGTTTGCTACACTTCACATAATTAACTTTTAAGACACTATACTGTGAAGTTGCAGGGATAAGGCAAACAAGGAGGGACACAAAATTGATCAGAGGGATGGAATGACTCTTCTATGAGGACAGGCTGAGAGACCTGGGGTTGTTCAGCCTGGAGAAGAGAAGGCTCCAGGGAGACCTTATGGCCTCCTTCCAGTACTTAAAGGGGGCTTGGAAGAAAGATAGGAACAAACTTTTTAGTAGGGCCGGTTGTGAGAGGACAAGGGGTAATGACTTTAAGCTAACAGAGGGTAGATTTAGACTAGATACAAGAAGTTTTTTACAATGAGGGTGGTGAAACATTGGCACAGGTTTTGCAAAGAGGTGGTAGATACCCTATCCTTGGAAACATTCAAGGTCAGGTTGGACGGGGCTCTGAAGAACATGATCTAGTTGAAGATGTTCCTTGCAGGGTGGTTGAACTAGACGACCTTTAAAGGTCCATTCCAACCCAAAGTATACTACGATTCGATGAATTTTCTGTCATGTTTTTGCCAGATCTCTGTGACATTTGTCAAATTTATCGCTACTTTTGAGGTGGGAGCAGGTGGGATTTAAGATCTATAGCATCAGCCTTTGTGTACTGGGCCACCTTAATGAGGTTGTCTCCTCTAAAAATAAGCCTGCAATGGGATATATTTGGTACTTAAATACAATTACTTCAGCTGAAACCTACCTAAAACCTCCATAACTACCTTTCTTCATTGTCTGAACAGCAAAAAAAAAAGGACTAGACACTCAGTCTGCATGTTAGTGACTGTTCTTCTACAAAAGTGTTCCAACCACATTGATAAGGTACACACCAAAGGGAAAGCAGTAGTGTGCATAATGTTTTGGGCTGTGATTTGTACTGGAATTTGTGCAGTCAGGATTTTTCTCAACATAAAACCGATGTTTGAGTTGTATCTTCAGTCTCCGTAATACTCTTCTGTGTGAGCCAATAGTAAGGAAGAAAGAGCAAAATATCTGTCCTTCTCCATCATGAAAACAACTCATTGGCATATCGTTCACTTTATTAGCTCCAGTGAAGACTCATGTCTGGCTCCTCATCCAAACCTGAGCTTTTCTCTCAATGACTGTTCCTCTTCCAGTCAAGGACTACCAATGATCTAGATCACCTACTGCAACTGAGGTCTCCTATTAGGATTTATTGTGTGTGAAGGAATAATAGTCCTTCTTTCCCTGGAATGTCTTTCTAACACTAGATCAGGGAGTAACATTCCCCCATGTACCAGGATGAAATGAATAATAAGTCTTTGCACATCTGTTGTTTGTTTATATGAACTCTATGTTAGCCAATCTCTCCTCAGGGTTTTTCATCCATTTTTTTGTGTAGAAACTTTCAAGCTGTTAGCCTCGACGAAGCTTGTGCTCAGTTCTGCCTCTGAAATGCTGGCCTGAACTTTTGATTTCAACTGCGTTAATTGTAATACCTTCCCTCTGGACTCACTGAGGATTAATATCACTGAAGCGAGATCATGGATCAGCATATCTGTATATGAGATATGGATGAATGACATTAGGATCACTGCATATTCTTTCTCTGTTACAGATCTTGGGAGTTCTAAGCTTCCAGGTTTTTTGAAGTCAGTAACAATATCAGGTCTCCAGTAGTGGGAATCTTAGTGCAACAGAAGACACTCTTAAAAAGGAATTGATAACTTGAAATGTGGTTTCGCAGTTTCCTTTCAAAACGCTTCACAGTATTCTTACAGCTGTGCACCACAGACTAGATGGTGTCTTTGATCCTACCTCAGAGTTTACCGTGAAAAGGTTCAAACTTCATTGTGTCCGTTACTTAGTTACAAAAGTTGTCTCTGACTTGACTGATTGGAGTCTTAGTGGGCACTTAGGATGTAGTGGCTTGTGACAAGTGACGGTGATTAAAGACAGCACTCAAAACTCTGGCTGCCAGAGACACAGTGGTTATCTGAAGGACAGGCTGAGGAGCCAAGAGCAGTGCTCTGATGTGATACCAGCTCCTAAAACCCTGCCAGTGCCACAGCTGCTTGGTATTTTAGGTGGATAATTTTGCTGCTCTTATGTGACTTTTCATTATTCTTGAAAAATATCATAGAGATTTGCTCCTTGTGTGACTTTATCACAGTTTGGGAGATAATAAGAACTGGACTTGGCTGCATCCCGAGGCCTACTGTGATTGGAAAAGGACATGATTATGTATGAAAGGAGAAGCACATAATCCAAGAGGAAACGGCAAAAAGGAGCACGAGAAATGCTCCCATTAACTCTGTGTACTCCTACTTTATCATAAATTATGTCTTGATCAGCCTCATTGCAATCAAACAAAGGTAGAATTGTATAGTAAAATACATGTTAAAGTTTATCTATTTTTTTTGAGAGATCTCAAAGCTCTAAAGACAAGAAAAAGAAACATCTTCATTTTTACTCTGTACTTGTGAAAACTACAATCTAGAAAGTTAACATTACTTTCCCAGAACATAAGTAATATTGTTATCAAAGAACATCACAGTCTGGGGATTTCTGCACTGAAGTCGGCTTTGGAGTTCAGCCCTCCCCTTTCTGGCCAAACTCTTAAGAATGAAACATTCCCTGAAAATATGTTCTTCATAGTTCCCTTGGTTTTCCATTTTTCCCATGTGGTAGAGCTGTAATTATCACTTTGTTCCCTAAAATTCAGTGAGAGTTCTGGGCTCTATATATTTCAATATACGTTTAGGAGATTTTTAATTTTTCTTCTTACTGTTTCTTCCTCTTATTTAACTTTTCATCCTGACTGTTCACCAGGACAGTTAGAACTTAACGTCTTCTAAGCTCTTCTGAAACAGTGGTCTCCAAAACAATAAATGTCAACGAATTGATAGGTGCATTTGTGTAACACCAAGAGCAGCATTACCATCTTCCTTCCGAACAAAATATTTAAAGGGCACTGAGAACATCTGGGAAGGGCGGTCACTCCTGTCTAATTCGCTGCACTAAACACACTGCATATAAACTGGATGTACACAAGGCCTTCCCAACATTTCATTCTGCTACAGGCATAATTGGAAAGTTATCAATTTCTATTATGGTCATCAGCAACTTCAACAATTCAAGCTCAAGGTAACAGGAAGCTCAGTAATTGTTTCACTGACTATTGTAATTTCTTTTCCAGACAGGGCATATAATCATTGAGTAATAAGCATTGAGTGCCATCTAGTGTATACATTGTGGTGCATGGACAAAAGCAGCCTAGGAAAGTCTAAAGAATCTCATTATCACAGTTCCAAGCAACAAAGCGCATAGAAAAGGTTGCTGTATCTGAAATAGGAAACATTAAATTACATCATCTCGTTGAAAAAATAATTAAGAATGTATTTCAGACTGAAGGGAGAGATGTATGGACACAAAACTGTTGGACAGTCATGTATATTATTGCTTCTGTAGGCTGAGCTCATTAAACACACCAGGAGTTCCTTGTATCCTTCTATTCCCCACATGATTTCCCAGTTTACCACCTTCTTATCCCACTTTATGTCTTAGAGCAGTTAAGCCATTTACAACTTGTAATTTGCTAAATTACTTCTGTTCTTTCCTTCTGGGAGAAAAGTAAATCTTAACTGAGAAGTCTGGCAGGGTTAAAATCTATTATATTGCTCCAGCTCTTTGATCTATAGGCAATTATAATGCCATTAGGTGACAAATTGACTTATCAATTGCCATAGCATTGTTGGTCTCACATTTCCATCTCCAGTTTTCCAGTTTTCACCAAAACCAATAGGACTTTTCCCACTGATATCTGGCACTGTTTTGTTAAAGACTGATTGGACTATGGCCAGGCAAACAGAGCTTTTGAAGAAAAATGTCAGTAGTGTGAATTTAAGTCCTTGCTTCACTTCGGACATTACAGCCTGAAGAAATCAACCATATAAAGACTAGGTTTAACCCTCTATCAAAACTTCTAAGGTCATAGATATCTATGTAAAGCGATAGCTGGCATAGTTTGAAAGAACAAAAATTTAACTTTAACAGTCTGATCTTGCACATATAATATCTCATAAGTGTTTTTGTGAGTGGAAGCTGGATTTTTACAATACCCACAGTGGCATACATTAGACCTGTTCTTGTTTACCTGATTCAATATATATAATTTCTCATTTTACGTTACAGATGTAAAAATCTGATCTATGGAGCTGGTTAATGATATTTGGAGTCATCAATAGATGCATTTCCAAACTTAGTATCACTTCCTTTAACATTTAGTTCAGCCTTCTTCGGAAAGTTTCTTAGATCTGTATCTCTAGATACTCCTAAAGCCTGGATGAGACTGAATATTTTCAGAAATTCCATAACAAGTTTATGATGAAAAAACTTTCGAGTGTCATTGTGTTAAATGAAGGAAGTAATAGCTCAAAGGAAAACTTCTATAAAGCCACCGAGAAGGTCTCCAAGTGGACTGACAAAATATGAAACTTGTTCTTTTAGAAGAAAAATAACCACTTGAAAGGATAAATGGCTCATGAAGTGTTTGTTAAGTGCTGTATACTACGTACAGCTATATGGGTACAAAGGGAGAAAGAGAGAGAGAAAAAAAAAACCAACCTGCTGCTGTAACTAAAGAAACTAATTCTCCATGAAGCTGCTGCTGTTTGTACATCTGAAGTGAAAAGGATAGAAAGAACTATTGCATCCTAGTTTACTGACTCTGGGCTGCAGTACCAATCACTTTACTACGTAGGGAGGCTGGCAGAGAAAATACATGCACACGTCCACATATCCACAAACCTGCTTAAAATTCTGAATATACTTAACCTAGTTACATAGTAAAAGATAACACATTGGAGATGACTGCTGAGTTGCACTAGCAAAGTGTGGTGAATGGCAAATAAAAGAGGAGTGCTTTTTCCCTGCCAGAGGAGGTGGAGGACCTGCTGCAGGGACCCAGAAGCACTGCCCGGGTGCAGCATCCTTCCCCAGGGAAACAGGGCTGGAGTGATCCTGCTCTCCCTCTTCTGCTTCTGCCCTTGTTCCTGCAGGGGCTCTGATTGCCCTTTATACCTTCTTGTTATCTCCTTTGTACTTTCATGCTATATTAGGTGTTTTACATGTGGTGAATACATGTTCCATGTTGTCTCTGCTGTGTCTAAGCCAGGTTCTGCCCAGCTCTCAGGGCTGCATCGCTTCAGTGAGCAATAATATAGCAGTTGCAATTTCTGCAATTCTCCAAGAACAAATGGTATTACCCTCTACTTGTACTGTCATCTCCTCTGCTATGAACCTGGGCTTGGGGTCTTGGTACAGACCAGATGAAGGGTTGAAAGCTGATAAGCAGGTACTATTTTACAGTAACAGACCTATCTGTGTTCATTAAAAGTGTAATTTTTGTTGGTTTTGAGGTGGAAAAAATTTCCAAATTTACAGAGATAGACTTTATTTTCATTTTATTATTTTCATCCACGGAAGAGATGCAAAAATGAACTAAGAAACACATCTGTCAGAAATCAATGAACTATTTTAGATGAACATTATAGACTAGACATTGTCATAACAGGCAGTTTTTTACATATTTGTGTATTTGAGGGACAAATCACTAGAAGCAGTGTACTGCTAGAAACAGGCTTAGCAGCCAAATCAAAATCAACATGCAACCAAGTAAGTTGGGAGTGGTAGAGATTTACTGTAGAGACAGCAAAATACCAGGTGTGAATGAGTCATGAACTCCTCAAATCTCAGGACTGAATCACGACTCAGTAAATACCATGTGCCTTCTCCACACAAATAGAACTGTGAGAATAGCACAGCTCATGAGCCAAAGCAGTACAATTGATAAACTCCTTTGATGAAAACTTGGTTTCCCATAAAGAGATGAAGTCATTCATCAAGATAGCTTTTGCTGACATTTATTACCAAGCAAAAGTGGGGGTTTTTATGTGAAATAATATGTTTCATGAGAGTAGTTGCTTTAGCTGGAAAAATGAGGCAACCTTTTGAGCATTAAAGCCCTTCTTTAAGTTTAAGATAGGCTTGGCACACTTTAAAGCTAAGCAGAAATTGAAGACAGTTGTTTTGGGTATAGATAGGCAAGTATTGGTAAGGCCATCTCTGAGAGCAAAGGTGTTTGATGATTGTAGAGTCAATTGTACATTCTCAGAGAAAAAGGGCAGCGGGGCAGGGAAGGAGAGGTGCTGAAATAAATATGGTAAGGTAGTTATCTTCTGGATAGAAGAGAGAGACAATTTATGTAACAATGTAGTAGAGAAGAAGATAACAGTATATCCTAAAAGCAATACCACTACTGAGTTTGCTTTCTGCGGATCTGGTAGAATTATTAATCTTAGTTCCCAAGATCACTGAAAAAAATATGATTTGTCTGTTTCCTCTGAAGATAAAGTCTTAGAGATCAGAAATAGAACTATTTTTCTTTTTTAGAAATATTAATCTTTGTTACATAGCCCTTTACAGATGTTTCGGAGTGCTCATCCAAACGTGAAAAGGACTGTGATGTTGTATATGCTATTTGATGACTGAATATGACTTACACAGCGCTTTGTCTCCAGAAATTACTGCTAGACGTTCACTTTCCAGTGCACACAAAACTCGCGTAGGCTAACACTGACACTGAGAGAAGTACAGAAACACGGCATCATGGAAGGAGAAGTCCTGTTCAATCTCTTGACACAGGACTGGAGAACGATGAGTGTTGCCTCTGCCAGACCGCAAGGTTTAGAAAGGAGCTGGACCTTCGTCACTACAGCTGTGAAGAGATGAGAGAATTGCAATGCCTGGAACAAAGAAGAGGAATCTGTATGCTCACTCACTTACACATGAATCAAGCTCCAAAAGTGTTCACCCATGACTCATTCAGATGAAGACGGTGTTACATTCAAAATCTTGTTTATGCACAAAGAGGAAGTACACCTTAAATTTATATAAAGCTAGGAATTTATTGCCTAGATTTATTAGCCTAGATCTAATTGTTAAAGAAAAAGAAGAATACTGTTAGAACACAGAATAAAGTCTTAGTAATAGTAATAAAACCATTAAAATTGCTGTGCATGCACTTAGCCTCGATACCTTCCCTAGTGTTATGCTCATCCTTCCGCTGCTCCTCTGGCTTTTGAGCCCGGCAGCTTCCTTGTCGTAGTGGTGGTCAGGAGCTATCAACATCTGGAGTCCTTTGTCAGGAGGAATATGACGTTCATGTCAATGCTTTCTTCTTCCGCATGCTAGGATCTGTGTGAGGTGTACTGGAAGCCTTGCTGGGGATACAGTATTCGAGGAGACAATGATGGTGAGCAGGCCATCTCTGGCGCTCTTTGGCCTTGCCTTTATCTAACAGTGCAGCAAGGAAGTTCTCATGAGAACAACCTTCAGGAATAGAGTTGTTTTCTTACACAGAAATCATATAATAGCTCAGATGACCAAAAGGGAGCACGTCTTTCCATGGATGGGATTTGCCCTGCTCTGCACAGCACACTAGGGCAAAATCTATCCAAGATCTGTCCAATGCTGTACAAATGTAGGGTACCCAGCCTCTGAAAGGACACAGGATTTCTTGCTATCCAGATTCCTTTTCTCATTATATCTTATTAAGCAGTTATCTTATTAAACCATTTGTTATTAGGCCTTTCTTATCCAGGCAGAACCCTGCACAGGCTCTCTCTCACCTCTACCCCCGCCCCCGTGCAGAACATGAGGTTATTTCTAAATGTTTGCTAACACTCATTTGCATCTTCATCTTTCATTGTTCTGCACCTCCATGTTACATCCAAATTTACTAAATGCAGTGACTTTTCTGTTTGTTAGACACAAAACTCTAGATTTGTTTGTACTCCTTGTTACCCCTAAAACCAGTTTTGTGCAACTCCAAACTTACTGCTGAGTTAAAATAAAGTTGCAGGTCAAGAGTAGTTCAGACAGAGCAAGCCAGACAAGCCTCAACTCTGAGGCCTTGCAAACAGTACAAAAATTTAATAATTTTTAGTGCTGCCTTTTAGTATTTCTAGTGATTTTTCATTAAAAATAAAGACAGTTATTACTCTTTTATCGATGCAAAAACTTTTGACCAGTAAGTCTAATTACACATAAATATGCTTCTTGTCAGTTGTAAGACTACCATCATTAACATAATTACCACTTCTAAGCTGACAGAAATTTGTGATATCTAAATGAAGTCTGTGCATAGATATCTTAAGGATATCTGGATTTTGTCACCTCAGGTCTGTCAATAGCTCAGGCTTCTGACTTGGGTCACTGGCTAAAAATTCTGAACAAAGAAACCATGGTAGCTGTAGGAAATGAAATAAAACACATAATAAATTTTGCAAAGATGGATAAATAACTTTAGGCTGATGCCACTGGGAGATTATGGGTTAAATTGCATAGTAGCTCCTAGCAATGGACAACATCAGGGAATATGAAGGCTGAAATGTGCTGTGTGTAAGATTTCAGTTGAATCAGCTGTTAGAGTTTTGGTAGGGAAAGGAAGTTCTTGGTTACTGTTTGAGATGATAAGCAGTATAGACAGACCATGCTGTACCCTGCTCGGCGTTCTACATGTGTCATCAAACGTATGCTAGAGTAGACAACCTGGGATCCATCTTAAAAGGGCCCCCCTGGTACCTGCTAAAAAGGCAACCAGGCCCTGTAAATAACCTGACCTCAGGTGGGACTCTGATGTACCCTCATGGATAGTCAGGGCTGCATCCTTGCAGTGCTCCAGCACTTCTGGGTGCTCCCATGGATTAGCCAAGCCATGGTTTGGCTGCCAAGCTAGGTCTCAGTTTCAGCAGTGCAGTTTGATCTGTCTAGTAAGATCCTTTAGTGACCAAATAACTTATCCTAGAAAACTCTCCATTCTAATCAACAAACCTGTGGCAAGTCCAAAAAAGTTCAGATGTTAATTGCCTGAAAAACATTTACAACTCTGCTAAGTTATGGAACTAACAGATCTGATGTCAGTTAAATTTCTCTTTTTTATGTCAGGTTCTTGTCTAAGAACTTGGCAAACAGCAACAGCTTTTGCTAGTTTTTGTTTCTGCCTTGTATCAGCTTAAGTTCTGTAAAATACAGGTAAGCAGGGAGTTAGGGTTTTTTTGAGGTTAAAATATTCCAAAAGGAACAATAAAACGAAAGGCACAAGGAAAGGTGCAGAGCATGTGCAAGTCATGTGGGCCACCCTGATTTGGTGCAAAATGCTGCTTTAAAGCATGGCTAACGTTACAGGAGAGGAGGTTCTGGAATGGCACCAAGCCTCCCAAAGCAGTCATGTTTTCTTTGGGTGTTTTACAGACCCAAATTAAGCCTGAAATCAAGCACGCTGCTTGATGTATCAATCCAAAATAGCTGCCTGGTTCTTTCATTACAAGTTCATAACAGCTAACAATATTTGGATCAACCTTCTGTCTGTAGAAGGGTCTTACTAGTTTTGATATAGGAATTAAAAATTAAACAAAACCACATTTACTGAAGTAAACTAAGGTAAAGAACAGACCAAGCCAAGGAAACTAAACTCTGGATTGTGTACTGGACTTAATTATTCATGAGAGTCATTTCCTATACAGAACACAAGCAACCAAACAAACTCCCAAAACCAGGGAAATTTAAGAAGCCTCCAAAACTGAAACAATCTTGGGGCTCAATACCATATGGTTAGATTATCTCTTCATTTTAAACATTTAAGGTTTAAAATTCCTGTATAGCAGTGTTAAAATCTCTACTCCTATTTTCTTGTTACATAAAACACAAATCCACGTTTCCTGGAGTTATGGCACCATCTCCTGGCAAGATGGAGTGTTTGCTCGTAATTGATAAAACGTGAATCAAATCAAAAAAGCATATCTGGGTGCTGCCTCTGAAGTTTCCATCTCCAGCTCATTTCAATTACGAGGATTCCCACCTGCTTGTGCTCCATTAACCGGGGCTGGAGGAGCAGGTCCATACTATTTGCAGCTTTTTACCAAAATAAAAATTAAAACAGAAACAGAAATATTAATAAATTTTTGAAGAGACTCAGAAAACAGTTTTATTTTGGTATGTGTGCAGAGAGATGCATCCTCTTACTTGCAGTGTGTACTGTGTTATGGTGGAACTTCACTGTGAAAAGGGATGGACTTTCTTCCCCTTTGCTTCCTTAGTCAAGCCTTCTTTTCTCCTTCCATGACAGCATGGGAGAGTCCCCCCATCCAATAGCCGGTAACTAGGTATAGAAAATCAGTTTCGATGTTAGAAAGTGTGTGTTACCACGTCATAAATTTTCCCACAATATTTACTGCTTTGCTTCATGCTTCATGCTCAACAGAGACATCAAAACACACCAGAAACAACCATCTAAGGTTCCTTTTGGCAGAAATGATCCTTGGATCCTACGAATTCTTCAAAGGCATGATTCTACCAACTTTTATTAAAAATGTTTGTGAAGTAATTTAATTGCTTACACATCTGGGAAAAATATTACAGGTGAAAGAAGAAACATATTCATAAACACAAAGAAACTTATGTGTTTCAAGTCTCTGATTAATGATTTTTTTGGACTTAGAAGTTACTGGCCATCTTCTGTCACATCATCACAGCCACCAGTAGGCTGTTAACATAGTGTTCTTGCTTTTCGGAACTCTAGAAATTATATAATTAAATTAATTAAAGCTGCAGAGGACCAGAATGAGTATTCAAATGGTAAAACCTATTAAATAGCAATTTTTCAAGGAAAATGTTGGATGCTCCATCACTTTGGTTATTTAAAAATGTACATGATTATATGGACAAAATTGCCTTGGTAGAAGAGACAAGATAATATTACATCTCTTGCCTTCCTAATTTCCGTGATCTGTAATATGCATCATCTGCATCAATAATTTCAATTTTGCACAAGCTGAACTGAAAGAAGTTATATGATAATTTTATTAACATAAGTTTAAAGAAAACTTTTGCTAGATGTAGCCATTTATGAGTGGGGCATGATGTTTTCTCATCCATGTGTCCAATGCAAATGTAGCAGCACTGACCTGAGATGCCCAAGACTTGTGTCAGCGCTCTCGTATTGACCCTTCGGGCATTTTCCCACACGACTGTATTTTGCAATACAAGAAGAATGGGTGAATTTTCTTATTAAAATGATGAAATCTTATTCAGTAATTAGTTTTTTATGAATATTTCAGTTTATTATACCTTCTCTGTACAGAAAGCTCTAGGACTTAAATTTTAAAGAGTTGGCTTGTAATTATTTGCGTACTTATAAGTGAAAAAAAATCATTTACATTCAGAATTATATGTGGTTTTTTTCTGTTTGTCTCTATACCAAAGTATTTTAAAATCTATACTGAGCAGCAAGACCATAATGAGATCTCCTGTAACGTTTTTGGATTGTCTGAGATATGAGGAGTACTGTTCACATGTTTGAATTGCCCCTTCTCTCCAGAGCCGGTAAAGCATGAGCAATTCTTTTTAACATACAATATCACATTGTAAACTTTCTTGGACAGATACCCTCACTTTTTCCTGTTTTTTGTAACCATGATCCATGATGAGACTGATAGAAGCTAGCATCATTTTAAAAAGAAAACAAAAGAAGTTACTTTTGATTAAAAATAAAAATGTTCACTTAGGTTTGTAAGAAAACGTTTAAACTTCTATTTTTTCTGAAATTGTTTCTGACTTCTGACAGAAGACAGGCTTATAAGCTGGTAAATTAGTTGATAAGTTTTACTTTTTCACTCAGCAATCAAAATTTTATAAAACTTATTCAAGACTGCAAGGCATTTGAGAAGCCTGGGTTTCTTTCTGCAGGATCACATTTATTCAGCAGCATCTGATGGTGGGGATCGGGAATATATTCCAATACATAGTTCTTTCTATATAGAGATATATTCCAAAGAGTTCTTTGTCTGAAATCAGCTTAAAAACAGGGTGTCTGATTCTGAGCTTCACTCACATTACTTTTGGCATAGATGCAGTATGAGAAAGGTGGCAGATGGAGACACACGTTTAATTAAGTTTTAATTCCTCTGGCCCTACTCTGAACAAGAAATAGTGTCTTATTGCACACAACAGGCATTCACTCTCTTCTGGCAAACTCCCAGAAGAAGGAGCATCCTGTTCTAGCAGAGAAGTCCTCAGACTATTCTGTAAAATGGTTACATTCAAGTATCGTAATAAAAACTATTAAAAATGCATTTTCATTTGACTTGCAGAAGTGTGAATGGCTATGAGACCATTAGTAAGTAGTTACTGTCGTAATGTTAATTTTTAAAAGGTACGTTTTCCCCATTATTTTCTAAAATCTACTGCTAGCCTGCCAAAAATGACACTGTGTATGGAAATGCCTCATTTCAAAAAAAAAAAAAAAAAAAATTATCAGGGGCCGTTCAGCAGGATTCATGGCTAGTTTTTGCATCATTATTTTCAGCTGCACAACCTGGGACTTATAGAGCAGACCCCTGCACACCCCGTAAGTCTGAAATTCTGTCACACCATCACTGCTGAGAGGCTTGGGCTCTCCTCCACGACACCTCAAGCTTGTAAAAATGAGCATTATGAGCTAGCCCAGGACCCCAGATATACATTCAAGAAATTTATGTACTGATTACATCTTATTTATGCTAAGTCCATGCCTCAAAATTCTTGGTCTAAAGAATTTCCTGCTCATTTGTAATGAAAAACACATTCTGAATATTTAGAGGGCTAGAGACTTTACTGCTTTCTAAAGCCGAGACTTCCTCAGCACTGAGGTGGCTAAGAGAGTATTTGTAAAGACGTGTTTCCACATAACATTTTATTCAGGCAAAAATACAATTTTACATTTCTGTTTAATTTTTTCCTTAGAACTAAGGTCCAGACTCATCAGATAGGGTAGCTTCTCCCCCTGAAGTCTACTGGGTGTTACAAAACTTGCTATCTATGTGAATCGAGCCTAAATGCCTGATGAGTAAACCTGAGGGCAACGCTGCTTTCGCTGCTGCCATCTGCTGCTTGCTTTAAAATCAACAGCCTTTAACTGTCAGACAAAAAAATGATGTGAAGCTTAAACTTCCGAGTTTCACAAATCCTAATAAAAGATGTAAGAACTGCAGATTACAACTAGTCTTTATTCTAAATAACATATAAAAATGATTTAAATGGGTTCTTCTAGGTAGTTACATCATTGTTAATAACATTTAAAATATGTGGAAATTAGAAACAGTGCCTGTACAAAGCAATTTTCCATAAAATGGCTATTGTTTATTTGTAGTTTATTGTTTTAGAAAAGCTTCTGTTTTTTCTAACTTTATCACTATATTTATATCACCATGAGACGCAGTCATATTGTCTTTATTTTCAACTGATGTCTTCTAAATGAAAATGATCGCATATATTTGTGGGGAGTGCTCCAGATTTTTGTAGCCCCTGGGTTTTCTTCCTCACAGAGTTTACTCATACGTTTATTCCTTATTCTCCTATCTCTAGGCTGTTGCCTAGTTAGCATTCTTCAGATTCTTTTGAAGTTTGAATCAAGGTTTTCAAAGACTGGCTGAAATATATCTGATACTGGAAATGTATCACAGATCCAAGACTATCATTAAAAAGTAATACTAAAACTCAGAACACCAGGGAATCTTGGTAATAATTAATTCCTTTTCTACAGTCAAAAATAGCTGTTTAAAATTGTTATTATTGCTGTTCTGGCTAACACAGAATGAAATCAGCTACTTCTGCACAAAAGCTGAAGTTTCCATACTCTCACTCACTTTTACTCTTATCTATAAACATGAGAAAAAAGATATTCTTCAAAAATCTACGCTTACACCTATTGAAGTATTTTTTAAAAGCCCATACGGTATCTGTATCTGGTTCACTGCAAGGGTAACCGCTTAATAGTGTGAATACACACAAATAAAACAGGAGTGTTGGTAGAGACTCCAACATATCACTTTTGCCAGCACCTTTCCGGGTGACTAATACTTCTTAACACATGAGGTCGGTTGGGCTGCACAGAGAAGGATGTATTTAATGAGCACTTTTTCTCTTAACAAGCAAGATCCCACTTAGTTTTTTGTTAAAGCTTAATTAATCTACAGCATAAATTTTTAAAGTCAGGGTTAACATTTGATTCTAACAAACCAAATATTGTATTGTTAAACTTTTAAGAAGATTAGTTCCACTACCACTCCAGATTTTGAGCAATGTTGTAAACACCATAGCCTCTGCTGCTATGTGAGGTTTAATATAAGTGCTGTAGCTCACATGCCTAGTTCCGGTGGCTGGTGAAGAGATGCGTTGTGGGCACTACCCCACTGAGATAAGTCCACCAAGGCACTTCAGACACTCTTACTGACTTCTGTCTTTAATCTTCAAACTTGGGTGTCTAGCGAACAGGCTCTGTATGTTACACATCGAGCTGGACTCCGCAAAGGGTGATTGAGAACAGTCTATTTAAACTCTTGGTCCTGTTAGTCCTTCAGCTTTAAAGAGTAATAATTTAAATATGAATGAGTGGGAAAGACCAGCCTGGCAATCCAGGTTTCAGCAGATTTTTTCTTGAGGAGTGTAAAGAATCTTCTCAGACTTATAACAGGGATTTCTGTGCAGCTTGAGCTCACCCCAGCTCCCAGAAAGACATTCAAAACTAGTGACTTCTTGTCCAGCTCATGTGTTAGTGCTCCAAGAGCACCCTCACCCCAGGGGCAGGTCTGACTGGGCTGCTGGGGCTCAGGACAGCGCAGGGCCCGCTGAAGGTAGTGAAAAAGAAAAACCTGTTTTCCAGACCTTGATGAGAAACAGGAGGAAAAGAGGAACATGAACCATGATCATTCACACTTCAGATGAGTGCCTAGTTGTCGTTGAATGCATGACAATACCAACTCCTCTATCTTTCTCAGTCCACTGTAGGTGTCTAAGTCTAAGGTTTTTAACTTCTGCTCTTGAGAAAGATAAAATGCCTCCCTCTAGCCTGAAGTTTAGTGCCTGAATCTTTGAAATGTAATAACTTTTCTTTGATAATAAAGAGCTACAGTGTTAAAAAGAGTAAGAGTGGTTTGGTTTTTTTAATTTGAAAAACATGACACAACTTTTTTTTTAGGCTCTACATATTGATCCACACAGAGCTTGACCGGGCTCCAGGATTCTCTGTGGAATGCTTGTGGAGATAAAATGTATCACAGCCATTAAAATAAAGATTAAAGTTTTGTGTAATTGGAAAGTGGCCTGAATCCACCGGAGACTTGTAATTACTCACTAAATTTAATTCCAAGGCAAACAGGTCACTGGTACTGTCTTTTTTCCTGACTATAGGCAGAGGCCTCGAGAGTATAAGCGTAGTATGACGTCAGGGGTCCTATGGGCATGAGTACAAACCTCATCTGCTGTGCTGCTGCTCACTGATGCAATGCAGCCCTGAGAGCTGGGCAGAACCTGGCTCAGGCACAGCAGAGACAACATGGAACATGTAGTCACCACATGTAAAACACCTCACATAGCACGAAAACACAAAGGAGATGACAAGAAGGTATAAAGGGCAATCAGAGCCCCTGCAGGAACAAGGGCAGAAGCAGAAGAGGGAGAGCAGGATCACTCCAGCCCTGTTTCCCTGGGGAAGGATGATGCACCCGGGCAGTGCTTCTGGGTCCCTGCAGAAGGTCCTCCACCTCCTCTGGCAGGGAAAGAGCACTCCTCTTTTATTTGCCATTCACCACACTTTGCTAGTGCAACTCAGCAGTCATCTCCAATGTGTTCTCTTTTACTATGCAACTAGGTTAAGTATATTCAGAATTTTAAGCAGGTGTGTGGGCATGTGTGTGTGTTTTCTCCTCCAGCCTCCCCACACAGTAAGGTGACTGATAGCACAGTGCTGAATCAGAGCAAACTTGGATGCATCACATCTTAAATGAAGTCAGGTGGCACTGGCAAAAAGGCTGCTGCTTGGTGGTGTTACTTGGTGTTGCTGTAGCAGGAGCGTTTGTAAGAGCTCCAGAAAAAATAAAAAATACCAGTGAATTATTTTCACTTGCTGCATTAGCATCCATCAATGATATTAAATACATAGAACTGAAAGCATCAGTTTAAACCTTTCACCTCTTGATGCTCTTTCCCTAAATGCGAATTGCTTTAAAAAAAAATTATATGGAACATATTTTACAGAGACTCTTTATTTCTTCTATTTGGAACATGCAAAAAGATTTGCCCATAAAGATTTTCAAGGTAACTCAGTGATACAAGGAAACATTTTTCCCATGGACATCAAACTTCATAATATTGTTGCATCACTCCTTCATTAACACTACAATCAAATATTTTTTTCTGTTTCTCTTGGCTCTTTTGTTGACCTATATACTAAAAACTACTTCATCATTTAACTGATGATATTATGTGATTAAAACTTGTCTTTGAGAGCTTATTATAATGATTAACATTGCCTTTTGAAGTTTGTATGTAGGCACATTGTTTTAGTATGCCCTCAAACATTTACTCTTTGTGTTGACCATACCAAGGTGTAGAAACTAAGGTTAATGATAACAATAAACCTAATTTCACCCTCACTGATACTTTTAAGAAGCCCCACGGCATCAGAACATCATGGTCTGTAAAATCATGTTGAACTTAAAGATCTTAATAAGCATCATGCTAGGAATGAGAAAAGAGCTCTTACTCCAAACACAATCTTTTACTCAAGAAAATCTTGTCTTATGTAATTTTGTAAGCTTTTAATGCATTCAGGCTATTTTTTTTTTCCTAGCACATCACTAAGAAAGCACAGACTTGCTTTTCTATTCTCATGTAAATCTGTATGTAAATGTTGCTGTGCTGCACATCACCAGACACTCTTCTTTCAGGGATTTAAGCCACGTTTCCCTGACATGCATGCACTGCCTACTCTTTAGAAAAATTCTTAGTAATTCTGCAACATATTTCTTCTTGGGAATACTGATTCCAGGACTGCCAGTATTCAATCATTTAAAAACATTTTTTTAACTGTATTTGAAAAATAAAACTGTTTAAAGAAATTGGCTGTTTATTTGTTTTTGTGTTTCTGAGCTTTTAGGTGCGTGCTGTGCATGTTTTATGCCTCTTTACTACTCTATGTGATTTGAAATATGCTAAAAATAATTGAAAGCACATACAGTTGCTTATCAGAGAAAGTCTGGCCTTTCAGCAAAATAACAAAAAAGAGATTAATTTCAGGTAGCTTTAGATGTTACCCTGATGCCCTGAATAGCTCAGATGAATCCATTTTGTGTGAGTGGTGTTCACAGAATCACCGAGGTTGGAAGGGACCTCTAGAGATCATCTAGTCCAACCCCCCTGCCAGAGCAGGGTCACCTACAGCAGGTTGCACTGGACGGTGTCCAGGCGGGTTTGGAATGTCTCCAGCATTGGAGACTCCACCACCTCTCTGGGCAGCCTGTGCCAGTGCTCTGCCACCCTCAAAGTAAAGAAGTTCCTTCTGTTGTTTAGATGGAACTTCCTACGTTCAAGTTTGTGCCCGTTACCTCTTATCCTATCACTGGGCACCACTGCAAAAAGACTGATCCCATCCTGCAGTCACCTTTTCTTTAAGTATTTGTAAGCATTGATGAGATCCCCCCTCAGCCTTCTCTTCTCCAGACTAAAAAGACCCCAGTCCCTCCGCCTTTCCTCACAAGAAAGATGTTCTAATCCCCTAATCATCTTTGTATCCATCTTTGTAGTTTGTTAAACAAACACAGTCTGGAGCTCTAGATTCTTTTCCTAAAACAACATCATACATATCATATAGTATCCATTAGTCTGTCTGTCATGAACAAAAGATTTCAGACCATGCACAGGATTTATTTTAATTAAATCACATCACTCTTGTCTGCTTACCAGGCAGTTCCTAAAACTGCAGTGTTCCCTTGGCTTGCAATTTTGTGATGATAGTTAAGACTTCCAAAGTGGGATTTATTTTGCCTAAATTTAAATGCCTACAATGCAGGTATGTAAGGCTGCATTGCTCTTTTATGCTTGAATATAGAATTAATCTAAGCTAAAGAGGTGAGGAACCATCATCATATGCCAATGGGAGACAAGGAGTGAACTAGGTGAGAAGTTCCCGTCTGTGTGATATACACCGAACTACAAAGAAAAAACTCTCTGTGGAGCAACAGTGCGGAAACCACCAATATTAACTGAACAAAGATGACATCAAGTGAACTCTGGTAGGAAAGGTGTTGAAAAGTTTGCATGCCTACAATACAATAATGAAAAGAAGAAAAATAATACTAAATTCTACTGTGTCCTGAGGCCACGCCAGATGAGATTGAAAATAGAATATAGTTCTAACAAACTGAGTCTTAGCTTTCAAGTAGCTAATTTTTTAATTTTTTTTTTATTTCATCTTCTTAATGCCTACGATGAAGGAAGAATGAAGTGCCCCCAGGTTGTAAAACCTCCTCCAAATTCTTAAAGCCACTGATGAAAATGAGCCTGTTATTACCACTGTCAATTAGAGCACAGATTGCAAGGGGCTCCGAGCAGCTACCAAAGTGTTCAGTCCAAATCTGCTTCAAAGAGAGCATGCAAGCTCCAGGCGCTTGCTGTCAGCATGAATGTTTACTGCTCTTTACTTGGAGTTTCCTTTCTGACCTTCTCTCTTTAGACACAAAAAATTATTCCAGGTTTTATTAATTTCATGTTCAGAACACAGTGTCGAAATGAGATTTCCTTTTATTTCATTTCCTCTAAGAGGAAGGGACTGAGTAAGGCCTATCATTCACAAAGGAAATGTGAGAAAGTCGTGTTAACTTGAAGACCTTTGGAAAGAGACTTGTAGCTTTCTTATGCCTCAGCTCCTCCACCGGTGAAAGAAAAGGAATAGCACTTCCTTACTTTCTGTAGATTGCATAGATGAAAAAGCTTCTGAAATTTTGTAATCATCTTTGTTGTTCTTGGTAAGTCTTGAAATGTAACTGGCTAAAAAATCAGCAATTCTCTTGTATTCTCACTAGGATGCAGACATTTCTTAGCATTATCAGGACTTGCTTTCAAATGGCCTGTTTCATGAGCATAAAAAAGTTTAAGAGTATCAAATTTTGAGTCCTCTATATTTTGAAATGCTAGTCACAGAAAATTAGTTCTGAGTTAGATATGGAAATAGTGACTGGGTGTACACATCCAATCGCTGTTCTCTAACACCTTTATCTCCACAACATTTGTTTTTCTGCAGTTTTAAATACACTTCATGGAAGGTATCTTATTCTTTCCTGTTTTGTATTTATTGCATTCCTTTCAGCTATTCTTTATAGATAATAATTAGCATTTAATTTATATTTGGAGCAGGAGTTTAGATCTTTGTGTATTAACAGTACTCTGTCATTTTCTGATACTGAGTTGGAGATGTTGGAGTCATTATAGCTCCTACTTGTAGGATTAGCAGCGAATGTTTGTTCAAAATCCTCTGTGAATCCCTTAAATCCTCAATTTAATAGAATTTTTCTTGTCTGTATAATGAATTGATGACCCAAATTATTAAACAAAACCACTACTGTTTTTCATTCTTAAGCATACCCACATACAATAAACTCTGAAATTAGTTTAATAATTAATTCTAATATTTCCAATGAGTAATTAGAAATAAATTAATCAAAGACTTTCTATGAATAACAGCAGGTAGAATCACAATCCAGTGAACAGACCGCTTTTAAAAAAATCTGGAGAAATTAAGATCCTTCCAGTAGCTGTGCTATTGTGTCATTGCTTAAATACTGTACCTTCTCTCATAAAAAGAGGACTTGTAGGGGTTTTAGTCCCTGGACTAGTCCCATTCCACTTTCACCACAACGCTGCGACTCTTCTTTGTCTACTTGACTTCCGCATCCCACTTGTAGCAGATTGTCCCACTGGCTGTTTCTTTTTGGCGCAGAAGCTCCTGAAGCAGGAGAGAAGATGTAGGGCGGTGCAGCAACTTGGCTCTCTGTGCCTTTTCCCCACTAAAATCCTGCACTGCAGCCTAACTCTACCTTGGCACACAGGAAAGTGAATTAGTTTGGAAAAAAAATGAAAATTACGGCCTTTGTATATGAACGTCAAATATTTCACCAACAAAACGACTCTGAAATTAACCTAAGTTATTAAAGTCTCCTGTTCCCTACTGAGTAGGAGTCCTGTGTGTACAATAGCTATTCCTGGCACCAATAATATGGTGAGAAGACTAGTCTAAGGAGAGTTTTTGTGTTGACTTCAGATCTCAAGGAAGCAGTAGACTAAATGCACAGGGAAAGAGGGCAGCAGTGTTTAAGACTAAATTTCACTGTACAGGAGTTCACAGCAGACCTGCCTAACCACCATTCTAGTGTCCTTCTTGTTCAAACATTTTTGCATTAATAATCCTGTTGAAGCTGGTCACTTAGCAGCCAGACATCAAAAAGGCAAAGTTCCCAGTAGGAGCAGGAATATGTAAGCTAGTGGTTCCACCACCCAACCCACCAGTATTCAGCCCTCTGAGTTTGTGATTTTCCTTTATTTTTCTTGTTTGTGGATCCATGCCAGGCTAAAGGGGAAGGAGGGGACTTACAGTAATAGTAGTTCTCTTGAATATTTTTGTGGTTTTATATTGCATGCCCTTTGAGTTTTTTTAAATGGCATCTGAAACTTTTGGTTGGCTCCTAGTCGCAATATCTTCTAAGGACAATTTTTTTCCAAATACAATGTGGTATTTAGTGAGAATCAGTTCCACATAGGATATGGATTGGAGTGTTGACTTGCAGTTGTCCATACCATTTTGTTACTAGCACATCCCTTGACATAGCTCTGACATACCAAGTGACACACGCACATCTAATGGCAGAGACTGCTCTCAGTAGCTGATTTTGGCAGTTACTTGTTTTGGGACACTTAAGCATGAACCAGTCTGTTCCAGATGGCCTACAAGGAAAAGGGTGAGCCCTGTCACTGTTTTTTTCTACAAATACAGATGTAGCTATTGGCCCACTATTGCAGCTAGTGGGACAGCATATATAATTTTGGCCTGCCTGAGTCAGGCAGTAGATAGTCCTTATCCTGATTGTGTTTCCACCTCATTACTTTCTATTCTTTGCCTTTTTGACCAGAAAGCAGAAAGGCCATTGGTGGATTAGTAACTTTAAAACTGGAGTAGACTTCTGTATTCCAGTTGGTATAACCAATGTAGCAAACTGGCTTTGTAGCTCTTTGATATGAAAGATTTATAGCGGCCAACAGTGAATTTCACTCAAGAGCACTGGGATTGCACAACAAGGGACGCTGCCCACTTCCTTCTTTGTATAGAAGCACTTCATCTCACAAGCACAAATAAACCCTGACGATTAATCTAACTGAAATATAATGTATATTAGTGAGTCTGATATCTGTGAAGCCAGAGGCACTGCCCTTCTCTTTGAGTATTTAAAAAATGAAGTGATAATACAAGGATGTGATTTCTTGCTGTTACATTAACTCTGGAGTCATAGACAATAGTTTAGTTTGGAAGAGACAATAGCAGGTCATCTAGTCAAATTCCTCACCCCTGCTCAAAGCAAGTCCAGATGCAGCAGGTTGCTCAGGAACTTGTCCAGATGTTTTAAATACTTCCAAGGATGGAGATTACACAAATTCTGTGGGCATTGTGTTCCAGTGTTTGATTACCACCACTGTTATTTTTTTTTTACCAAATGTATAAGCAGAATTTCTCAGGTTGTTACTTGTGTCCATTGACTCTTGTCCTATCATTGCACACCTCCAAGAGTCTAGTTCTATCTTCTTCATAACCTCCTGCAAGGCATCTGTAGACAGCTCCTCTTAACCTTATCTTCCCTAAGCCAAATTAATCCAACTCTCTCAAGACTCTCATACTTCCTATGTGCCAGCCTCCTGATCACATTAGTAGGCATCTACTGGCCTTGCTCAATGTCTTTCTTGCATCGATGTCTTTCTTCTACTGGACAGCCTAAATCTATATGCAATACTGTCAGTTCTTACCGGTGCCAAATAAAGAAAAATAATACTTTTTTGACATGCTGGCTACATTCATGATAATACACCCTAGTATCTGGTTGGTCTTCTTTATAATAAGGGCATGTTACTGACTCTTGTCATCTTTTGCAAAGCTGAATTTCATTCAGCTGACCCCAGCCTGCTGCATGGGGTCATTTCATCACACACGCAGGACTTCACATCTGCCCTTTTGAACTTCATGAGTTTCCCATCAACCATTTCTCCTGACTGTCAAGGCCCCTCTAAATAGCAAGAACCCTAATAACCCATGTATTGACCCCAGTCGTCAATTTGCTACCAGTGCCTTCCATCTCTATCATAGCTGTGGATGATGAACTGCTGAAAGTGAGAACTTCCTGAGATTTGAGAGGCTGTGTTGAAAAAAAGGTTTTATTTTGTATTTTCATCTGTGTTTAAAATCTTATCTGACATTACATCATCTAAAAATCCTGACACAGTAAGTGGAACGCTGTAAGACCAAGCAATACTAGATCCTTTGGAAAGGCCAAAGTAGTAGTCACTCTAAAACAGTAACCACAGTAAAAAGACCACTCTGTCCAAACTAGAAGTTATCCTTCTTCTGTCAGACCTTTAGTGTCTGAGTCCTTGTCTGAAAATAATCATACCATTTTATCTGTGCTGATATAGATAAATCATCCAATTTTCCTTATGTGCCTAGCTTTTTCCCCAGTTTA
>VYXH01005061.1:0-12900 GCA_013397275.1 Burhinus bistriatus | reverse complement strand
TTACATCCCCCACAAGACCTTTTGAAGCAGTAAAGCTAAAGTTAGATCTTCAACAGTAGCATTTGACCTGCTTGAACTTTGTGGGAAAAGGAGGAGGGAGCCAAATCTGCCACAGATCTCCCTAGCAGGCCTTCCTTGAAAAAAAATTTAATTCCAGCCTGCAAAACGTACATTTTTCAGCCATGATGGGGCCAAAACATTCAAAATACAGAAACTTTTACTGGAGAAAACTGTTCATTGACAAGCAGCAAAATTTTTAGGAAAAGTTGCCAACCAGCAAGATATTTCAGTATTTCATAGGGAAGAGAGCTCAGCGAAGGAGAAGGTCAAGTGGCAGAGGTTGGAAGCATGGCTTACACAAACTGAGGCTCCTGTCAGTGACTGCAGCAATTCACGTAGACCCTGACACATGCAACCAATAAGAAAGTCCAGCAGACCTGAAATGTTTTCCTTTTAGTAATTATCAAGGAGGGAAAGGATGAAGGAGGAGTCAAAATTGACTTTTTGTTGTGGAAAATATTTCAGCAGGAAATGATTTGTCCTTCTCCAGTGGCCATAATCAGACTTGTCACATTGTATGGGTGCCTAAAACCCTTCATTGCAGGAACACAGACCAAAAGATGCTGCCTGACCCACAAAATTTAACCAAGAAACAACAAAAAACCTCCAAAACCAAAAGAACAATAGATGCAAACTGTTCAGGTGAAGAGAGGAAAAGCCTTTGACAACAGATACAATATGCTGCCTGCCTCTTTGCTACAACATTAACATTTCTACAGAGGACAGTTTATTACAGGAAGGATTAATCAGAGGAACAGAAATATGAGGTGGAGATGGTAAGCAAAGTTCCACGGGACTTGCCTTCCTAGGTCTGGATGTTATCTTCATGTATTTCTTATATTCCTGCACCTATAAATTTGTGCACCAATCGAGCATTCAGACAGTCTCTGAAAATAAAACACTCAGCTTAAAATACATGTCCTTAGTTGTCTTGGGCATAGTCTTCTCGCAGATGGTAAAAAATGGTTGAGCAGCAGAATTTTCTTAGTGACAGTGTTTAAAGACAGGAGATCATGGACTTACCCAAAATGCCCTATATTCATCTGCTGGGCCTGGTGTTAGCTGGAGTTGACTCCTTGTTACTCACTGTCTCTAGAGTAGACTGAGCTTGAGGCATAATTTTCAAATTCATTACAAAGTCAGAATAGCTCAGAGCTACCTTATTCCAGCCAACCTACTTAAAACTCTGTCCAGTCCAGGCACATGTGGACAGTGATTGCTAGAAGTACTTTTTAGGAAAAGGATTTGAAAGGAGTTATTAAGGTTACTGATGTAGGTCAGTCTGGAGAGCTCATGTCCAGCCCCTCCTGCCATTACAATGGAGGAAAATAATGCTTAAAAAGCACTTTGTCTTGGTGCCAGAATCCCTGACACATTCACAAAACACGCACGTGCTATGCAGGAAAGCACTACCATCTTCATGAGAGTGCAGGCTCTGATGGGTGGACCCGAAATACAGGAAACAGTATTAAGCCCTGTAACTCAAAATAAATGTTATGCTAAACAAAATCCTTCATGCTAGTAGTGTAGGAGTGACTTTCCTTCCCTCTCTTTAGCTTTGTCTTCATCTCATGGAGCAAAATTCTCAGTGCAATTCTCTCTGTCTCTGTAGGTATCCTGGTTTACTCCATTGTATGCATCTCTCCAAGGACAGCTATGGTGGGAATGGTCCCATCTAGACTTCAGTACATACATCTGAACCTGAGGTCTACGCCAGAGTTTGGCTAAGCCGATCTCTAGTCAACGGACCTAGCTGTTTCATCTGATGGCATGCATGAAACCTTCTTTAGTGCATCCTTCTTTAGTGCTGCAGCCATGAGGCTGCTCCCTTCCACTCTTCTTGGCTGCAGGCTGAGATGTTGAAGTGTCCATCTGAACTTACCCTGGCTGGGAGGATTCGTCACCAAGTTGGCCCATGCAGTGTAAGGCTGCATCCAAGTACTTCCCTCTTCGCACTTACCAAGGAGGGTAAAGCTGTTTGCAAAGCTGACAGTAAAGCAGAGGGTAGGCAGAACATCTATGGCATACAGAGGTAAGGAAGTCCTTGCCTCTAGCATCAAGGGCTTAACAGAATTTCTCTGAGTCAAAGTAGAGCAAATCAACAGTTTTACATCTCCTACTGAAATTCAGACTGAACTTATAAACCTCACTGGTGCACAGGAAGAAAGCAGAGGAAGGGTTTTGTACCTGAATTCTGGGCAGTGAATGAAGGAAATGCCTAAATTTCCTGTCTAGTCAATAGGGAGGGACAGGTGTTTTTCAAGACTTCAGAGAGACTTCTGTTACTGAAGCTAGCAAACAGGAGCTTGAAAAAAAACCATACCCTCTCAGATGGCTGGATAGCAAATGTCAATGCCTCCGCCAGGGCAATGGCTTCACTAGCTACCTAAAAGAGAGATGCAAGCATGGTGCCTAAGCTAGGCAGACCTGTTAATACTCAGCTTTTGTATTTTAACCTCACCAGAAGCTCCAGTTTTGGTGAAATATTCACGGCAGCAGAGCATGGCAGCAGAGCTAAAGCCCATAGATCATGGAGTTAAATATCCTACTGTGGGCTAAGAGTAAGTGCACACAGTTCCAGTCCATGTGTTAGTTGAAGTTACGAGCAGGTGAGAAAAGGGCATTTATAATGAAAATGGCAATTCAACCTCAATTATAGTGCACGACTGTCTGCACACTATAAACTGGAGGTTTAATAATGAGGCAAGTAGGCTGAAGGATAGACTTTGATTGTTTCTATTTCACAGCCTGGAATTCTTACTAAATTCATCAGATCAGTTGAGTTGCCCTGAAAACTGTATCAGTATAACTGATTTAAAATGGTTTTATTGTACATTAAGACTGCAAGTAGAGATACAGGCAGGGAAAAATCTCATAGTGAAAGAGAACTCCAGATTGAGGATATAATGTATTGGAGATTTGAAAGAACTAAGTGCTAAAAGATGCAGACAGCAGTTTTTCGGGCTTCTTAATCTTAATGAATAAATTAATAAAATGCTTTAAAAAAATTGCAGTCTTTCTTTGAAGTGATTTCCAGCATGTTAATGATCAACAGAAGCTGGGAAAGGAGATGACTTTCCTCAGTAAGCTCTAACCACAGAGACTATGAGACAGACCTGAATTGTAACCAAATAATATGCATTGCAAAATATGACAGAGGCTCTTTAGCTGTCCATAATGCATTTGCATACAGGTGTGTTGACTGCAGGACTTTGTGATGTTGCCAAAGTTTTAATGGAGACTTGTAGCCTTCCAGTTTTTCCATATGCAGGTATTTAGACAGGGCTCTCCTGTGTCATATTTGTTTACCTTACTACCCCAAAAGAAAGAGAATAGTACCCAAATTGAAAGAGGGCATAGAGAATCAGAAGACTATCTACCACTGTAAGCATCCCACCCAGCATGTACACACCCACTCCCAGCTAATACTGAATGCCAAAGGGGCCTGGATTGCCCACCTCCCTCATTTCTACTCGGAATGTCTCCTGGGTACTACTGGAAAAATTAAAGACCCACCAAAAGAAAGCACAGCATCTCACCCCCTCAATGCAGTCGACAAAGGACGCATGTCCCCATGTTTTGCAAGACAGGAAGGGAAAGTCTTGTTGGTCTCCTTGCATTGCCTTGCCCCAGGAGACGCCGAGGACTGGAGGAAGGTACAGCTGACACAGAGAGCATCAGGCACTGATGGGCAACTTGGCTGCTGAAAATGTGGGTTCTCCCAGATTTAACAAGATGTCAAAGAAAATGGCAAATGAGAAAGGGGTGCTGAAGACTGAAAATTTGGCCCTTATTCTCACCACACAAAGCAGAAATTAATGCTCCATAACCAAGCCGCAAAAGCAAAATTACCAGAGATTGGTACCAGAGGCACGGAGGTGGAAAAATGGGGAGTTAACTCCAGCTCACTGGCGCACACTGCTTCGTACCTGTACTGTCTCTTAATACAAGGGAATTTGCTTTTAAAGCAATCCAAATTTTCTTCTTAAAGACAGTAATTACAAGGGTGACTTACCATGGCCTCAGGAACTACCATGCAAGAATTGGAAGACTTGATCCCTTAAAAGTCAAGAAGCTAGAGGAATTGAGATGAGCCATGGATTTTATTTTTTTTTATTTTTTCCCCACTTTCTTCTTCGAGGGAGGTGATTCTGCCCCTCTACTCCACTCTCATGAGACCCCACCTGGAATACTGTGTCCAGCTCTGGAGCCCCCAGCATAAGAAGGACATGGACCTGTTGGAGCAGGTCCAGAGGAGGGCCACGAAGATGATCAGAGGGTTAGAGCACCTTTGCTATCAGGACAGGCTGGGAGAGTACAGAGCTGTCAGTCCCTTCTAAGGAAAAACATTTTTTCCTACTCCTCTGACATCCAAAATGTTGCCCTCTCGGATTAGTTTCTGGTGCAGTTATACATTCCTTCCTTCTCTCTTTCATTTTCCCCTATTCCTCCATCTGAAGTATACAAAGTAAGATTTTCTGTGAACTGAAGAACCAAGACTGATTTCCCATGATTTCATGACTTAAGGCAAAGTCCTTTTGTGTGTGTGCCTTTCTTTGTCTTACAGGAATTCTGTGCTTACCGTGGCCGTGGCCCATCCATCAGCAGGAGGAGACAGAGGGAATAATACTTGTGAACATCAGTACCACCTTAAAGGAGACCTTTTCTCTATGCAGATGCCTTTCTGAAGGCAGATGCCTTCACAAAACATGCAGGAGCTTAGTAACTTTGAGATTTCTTTTTCTTCTAGCTAAAAGTTCTTCAAGGGGTTAAACATAAAAAATGAGAGGGGCACCAAGCAGCAGACTGGAACATGCAGTATAATTGCATTAACCCTTCCATCCTTAAGAAGCCAGACCTTGGTGACACACACCCCCCCACCCCATCTGTTTGACATGCACCCTGCCTGGCTGCCTCTAGACCTGAGTTATCTTGTATCCTCCATCAGCCTCTTCCTCCCTTTCCCTGAGCCACCTGAGACAGAAAGCAGCAATTAAAAAGATTATGAGGAGATGGTTTCTGGAACAGAGACCTAAGGAACAAGTCTCTCATGAACAAGCAATTCTCTGCCCAACCAAGAGCAAAGGAAACCCTGACAAAGTGAACCTACAATGACCCAAATGCAGCATCACTTAGGTTCCCCAGGCCAGGGAGGACACGGGTCTAATTGGCAGCTCACAGCCCGGCTATGCAGTGACAGATGCTGCCTGGAACTGAAGGAGAAATGATGATGCAGGGTCGTTTTCTTCAAGAAGCCATTCTGTCGCCATGTAAGCAGACAGTATGCTCTCAACAAGTTTATCTGCAAAGTAACATAAAAATTCCTCACAGCGGGAGAGATTTGATGGATGTGCCCAGCACAGCTTTATAAAAAAGGTTTCTTCAAATGCTTCCAAATCCCATGCATCTTTTTCTTGCTTTATCATCCTTTTCAACATTGTTCTTTCTCTCGCTTTTTCTTTTTTCTAATGCCTCCACAAGGAATGTTTATCAACATCAGAGGACAGTCTCATACGGAATCACAGAATCACGGAATCACGGAATTTTTTAGAGTTGGAAGGGACCTCTAGAGATCATCTAGTCCAACTCCCCTGCTGACGCAGGAATGCCTAGAGCACATTACTCAGGACTGCATCCAGGCGGGTCTTGAAAATCTCCAGAGAAGGGGACTCCAGAACCTCCCTGGGCAGCCTGTTCCAGTGCTCGGTCACCCTCACCCTAAAGAAGTTTTTTCTTATGTTTGAATGGAACTTCCTATGTTCCAGCTTGTGCCCGTTGCCCCTCGTCCTGTCACTGGCAACCACTGAAAAGAGTCTGCCTCCATCCTCCTCCAACCCACCCTTTAGATACTTATAAGCAAGAATAAGGTCTCCCCTCAGCCTTCTCTTCTCCAGGCTAAAGAGTCCCAGCTCTCTCAGTCTTTACTCATAAGGGAGGTGCTCCAGTTCCCCAATCATTTTTGTTGCCCTGCGCTGGACTCTCTCCAGTAGTTCCCTGTCCCGCTTGAGCTGGGGAGCCCAGAACTGGACACAGTATTCCAGTTGTGGCCTCACCAGTGCAGAGTAGAGGGGGAGAACGACCTCCCTCGACCTACTGGCCACACTCTTCTTGATGCACCCCAGGATGTCATTGGCCTTCCTGGCGACAAGGGCACATTGCTGGCTCATGGATAATTTACTATCTACCAGGACCCCCATATCCTTCTCCTCAGAACTGCTCTCCAGCAGGTCCACCCCTAACCTATATACAGTTCATTTCCTCTGAAGCCACTCTTGCAGAGTCTAAGCCTACAAATGCTCTCCACACCCAGAGACTTCACCACAAGCAAAACTTGCCTCTGTGCATGAAAGTTCTTTCAAAGCCTGGGCAGTATTGACATCCTAACGTAGGGATGAAGATCCCTTACACCTAGATGAATTTCTCTGAGACAGAGCATTTGTTTTTTGATACTCAGCTGTGCATGGGCTAAATTTTGATGACTGTCCCCTCATGCATTTTTCTTCCCCCCCCAACCAAACCAGAGGTGCACACCAGATTATATTTGTAGGCTGCATTCTGCATGCTCAGCTTAGACAAACAACTGCTCTAGCTCTGCACTGTTATCACCAGAAAGATGCTTAAAGCTTGGTCCTATGGCTCTGTAGGCAGCTTGAGCTCAAGTAATCTGTGGGTCCCCTCTGCCATAATGGCAAGCAATGTTCAAGTCCTTCCAGATCACTATCGTGACCAAGCACAGCACACCCAGCCTATCCACACACCAGGGCATGGCTGAGTGCGTGCTGAAGGTGTTGCAACCTGGCGTTTCCTTCCTATCCTCAGGTTTCTTCGGGTGACAGTTACTCTAGGAATATGTGTCTACACAGCTGATGTGAAGGCAAACTTGGGCCCAAGGACAGGGCTAAGCCTTTATTCCTATGCCCTCAAAGCTGAGTATCTGCTGTTAAAACTACCCTGCCTTCCTCTCTCTGATTTCTTCCATTTTAAGGAAGAGCTCAGCCATGCTCCATCAAGCTCTAGAAGCATGAGTGTGTTTGCATGGCATATCTAGGAAGATTTTTGAAGCCCAGAGCTGTTCTACAACTCCATTCCAGACAAAACTGCTTCATACAGGTCTGCTTCATACAGTGTGTTGTTATCATTAAAAGCACCAAGGTAAGACATATAGGATCTTCTCACTGTGTTCCACAGAGCCTTCTCTATGCTTTTTATAGACATGACTTGGATTTGTAACTCTAGTGTCTTCAGCCCAGGAAAACAGTTTTCTCTTCCTGCCATCCTCACCTAGCAGAGCCTTGCTACCTCTCCTCGGCACTGGCACTGCTGTGGAGACGGGTTGATGCAGCTCTCCTCCAGCTTTTGGCAAATTCCCATCTGGATCCAGCTCCCTGTCTTCAGCCCACCTAATGTCATATTTTGGGAGAAGTGCACAACATTAGACTTAATTGTATCTAGGTGCAATTGGTCCAGAACAATTGGCCATGTAAAAGATGGTTAAAGAGCGAAAGGATGTATATTCATTTTCCTCAGTGTGTAAAGGGCTGTGTGTGTTGGGGTGGCGATGGGAGGAGAGAAGGTGAAAGGGGAGTTGGAACTGTGAAATTTGAAGGTGAAAAAAGTCTTTATATCTGGATTAGTGGAGTCCTGGGGCCTTCAAAAATAGTTAAAATTCCCTTTTTTGAGTAATGGAGAAGTAGTTTGCATTGATCTTAAGAATTTGCTTATAGTTTTCCCTGGAGTTCAATGTACTGGGGAGTGCAAAGCTGACAAAGATCAAAAGTTTTATAAACCTGAGGTAACAGTGTGAAAGGAAATTTTAATAATTATTACATTTATTTAAAGTCAATTTTTTCCTTGTTAATAATAAAAGCCAACCTTGATCTTCTGGGCTTTTCTCATGTTTGCTTATTACAGCAGCCGAATCGTGGCATTATTTATATTTTAACTTTGTTTTCAATAAATTGTAAATCATTCACCTTTCAAAAGCATTAAATTCAGAGATGAAGAGCAGGGGAGGGGGAGCCTGAAAAATAAATATTGACTATCAGGTGTTTGGTGGTTTTTTTAAACACAGGGTTAGAAATAGAAGCTGTTATGGATGACGAGTAAAAGCACACAAAAAGAAAAAGACATTTTTTCCCTATAGATTTCTTCCTGTCATAGACCTGCAGCTCTATTTCTGCTTCATTTGCAGGAAGCCACAGCAGTACCAATGGGTAGTGGCCCTTGTTGGCTTAAAGAGGCACTTGGCTGAAAACTTGGGACCTAGTCATCATTGGGTGAATGGTCGTCCTTACAGAGGCTACCTGCTACTAGCCATGGATATTGGTATTGTGAGCAATAGCTGAGATCTGAAGGAAAACCCAAGAAAAAGAGGCATGATAGAGTTGAGAAATCCATCAGGATTGCCATATAGTGACCCTTATGAAAAGAGTCCAAAGATTCTTCCTTTTAAGTTCAGCAGCCCAATCAATACCTAAAGATAATGACAGACTCTCCTGTTCCCAGGCAGGTTCACAATGTGAGAAAGTAAGTGAAAGGGGAAACAAAAGTTAAACAGAGGTTAAAGGAACAGGAGAAGAAAAACAGATGACACACCACCTCACCCCCCCACCCTGAGTCTGAGGCCAGGTGGCATGTACAGTAGGAGGCCCTGGAAACCAGCTCATGCATACTGCCCTTGCTGCCTTCTACTTCCCAGGAGGGGGCGTAATAAATTTTACAAAAGACCAAACAGCTGTAAAATGCTCGTATTTAAAAATATATTGACAGAATTTGTATGTTGTTCCCTTTTGTGTGGGAATGGCATTTATACACCTGGCGTTTCTGCAGCACCACATCTCAGAGCACTTTACATAGCGATTAATTGCACACTGGTAGTGGAGTGACTGTCTACAGGCAACCTCATCAGCCATTATCCACTCAGCAACATCCAGCTGTGAACATTTGCATTAGCAGAAAGTCATCTTGGCTGTCATTAGCAGGGTGCAGGAATGTCAGGGAGGATGCTAGGGGTCAGCTCCAACCCCCAGCTCCTTCCCAAAAAGCCTTTAACAGCTACCGTCACAGCTTTCAGTCAAGCTTGTGACTCTTCCCTCATTTCACCCCAGCTTTGGACCAGAGAGATGTGTCAGCACACTGCAGTCCAGATCCTGCACCATGTGCCACATGATACCATCTTTTCCTATAACACAGGAAACACTTTTGGATGAGAGACTTCTGAGATAGCACCTAAAAGGTGCAAACACCAAATCTGTACAGGGGATAGCTTTATGGTTTGAACTTTTTCCATAGCCTGTGCAAAATTCTGTTTCATATCCTTGGTGCAGCTAGCCACAGTGCAGCCCCCATGCCTCAGGATTACTTTCAGCACTTCCCCAGGTCTCTCCATAAATCAGCCTGGAAAGACACTGCAGACCTGAATGACCAAGTTCTGACAACTCCCATGGCCTCAAAGCTATTGTGAAGTACTTTGCAATGCCAGATTCTCTCCTAAGTCCCCTTTTTTGCCTCTGCTTTACCCACACCATGGCAAAACCATATGTGTCATTGCCATCAGGAGATTAGAAGAAGCCTCTTGATGATGNGTGAACATTTGCATTAGCAGAAAGTCATCTTGGCTGTCATTAGCAGGGTGCAGGAATGTCAGGGAGGATGCTAGGGGTCAGCTCCAACCCCCAGCTCCTTCCCAAAAAGCCTTTAACAGCTACCGTCACAGCTTTCAGTCAAGCTTGTGACTCTTCCCTCATTTCACCCCAGCTTTGGACCAGAGAGATGTGTCAGCACACTGCAGTCCAGATCCTGCACCATGTGCCACATGATACCATCTTTTCCTATAACACAGGAAACACTTTTGGATGAGAGACTTCTGAGATAGCACCTAAAAGGTGCAAACACCAAATCTGTACAGGGGATAGCTTTATGGTTTGAACTTTTTCCATAGCCTGTGCAAAATTCTGTTTCATATCCTTGGTGCAGCTAGCCACAGTGCAGCCCCCATGCCTCAGGATTACTTTCAGCACTTCCCCAGGTCTCTCCATAAATCAGCCTGGAAAGACACTGCAGACCTGAATGACCAAGTTCTGACAACTCCCATGGCCTCAAAGCTATTGTGAAGTACTTTGCAATGCCAGATTCTCTCCTAAGTCCCCTTTTTTGCCTCTGCTTTACCCACACCATGGCAAAACCATATGTGTCATTGCCATCAGGAGATTAGAAGAAGCCTCTTGATGATGGGCAATGGGAAGAATCCCAGCAGTTCACTGGCCTTCAGAGGGCTCGTGAGGACAACAGACCGATCAGCAGTACTCACAAAGGATCTGGAGGTATTCTAGCTAGAGCTATAACATAAACTCCCAGGCTACACCTTTACCACCAGAATGATCAGTTGCAAAAACATCCCTGGACATTAGANTTTTTTCGAGGGTGAGAGAATTTAGTAGTACAGATGCAGATTATCCTGTGCCAGCTGGCCTCTGCACAAGAGAGCAAACCCAGCTACAGTTAATTTACAGGTATAGACGCAGCCTCAGAGTCCTGGATAACATCCAGTTGATGATTGCATCCACTTCCTTTCAATTCCACTGGCCTGGAAAGCAAAATAGAGCCACAATGCTTCTAATCTTTAATTGCTGCTGTGTACTGTTGGATTGTTTCTGTCTTTTGATCCTGGATAAGGTGATCTTTGAAGTTTTTGGGGGTTCCTTTGAAGGACCACAGAAGATATGATTGCAGGACAAACCACTTGGGTCTCTTTTCTTTCTATCTTGTTTTAGTTTCATATTAAAAACTATACTTACTTTTGCAAAACTGGTGTGTCTTTCTTGCTGAGCCCACCAAGCCAGCTCTGGTCACCATAAAACCGAGGAGAACAAACTATGAGAATCATTATTGTAATTTGACAGATAACATATCTTTTTCAAGTTGGAGAGAAAGTGAGTTTATAAAGGCCATGTCTTAGGCCAGCAGCAGACCTAACAAACAAATGGGATCTTAATCAGAGAAATGAACCATTTGAGCATATCTTCACTCTTCAAACTGTGCTGATATACAGGTGGAAAAAATCATGATGGAAAGCATATTCTTCAAATGAACACATGCACAGCCCATCCATTAGTTCTTAACCTGAACAACTTGTTAATACTATTTACCAGGCCTCTTTTACAAACACTGTGTAACTCAGAACATCTGAGTCACTCCTCATCTGTATCCTTGCCTTTCTCAGTCTTTGTTTGAGAGCAAGTCCTGCTTCTGTGTGCTCTTGCTCACGTATTGAGCTCCTCCAGCTTTAATGGTGAGCAGTTAAAGCAGGATGGGGAATATAAGAACACTCTACAAACCTTTATTATGGTACTACAGGTCTCTTTCCAGTTTATGATTTATAAGAATACAAGTTGGATGGATGGGAAAAAAAACTAATGGACAAGTAAATATGGTCTTTTTACAAGTGCTGTCTTCGGTGTGCAAACCCAGCTTGCCAGCTTTGGGCTTCCTCTCACTGCAAGCCCAATAAACCAGGATGCTGGCAACATGGGACCATTGCATGAATGCAGAATGGGTCTCCCTGCTCAGTCCTCCTGTCTACCAGCTCCACAGCCTGCACTTGCTGTCCAGAACTGCAGGATCTGCGGCACTAGACGTGAGCAGACATGATCTCATCCCAGACACTTTTGCAAAGAAGAGAAGGGAATCAATGTTTCAGTGACTGGGGGGTAGGGGGGGAATTATCCAAGTAGCTGGTTTACAGCAAAAGCACAAAGTCTTTGGAAGCAGAATAAGATAATCTCTCTGGGGTTTCCTTTATCTTGTCTTTCCTGCCGGAGCTAATTTCCTGATTTCTAACCCCTCCTTGAGAGGGGTTAGAAATGTTTTAATGAGCTTTTGGGAGATAGCATGCTTATCCCACTCTTTAGGGCAGGCTGGATCCCATTCTGCGCTTGCCTGCTATTAGGCTCATCTACCTTTAATTATTCACTGGGTTCCTCTGTGACTTCCCAACTTCTTCCCCAAACACATCCCAAACACTAAACTCCCTCAAAACCCTGCCATCTCACAGAAATTGCTAAATGTCATTTGAGATTTCAGCGGCATGTCGTTGTTCAGGGACTTCAATACAGGCAGGGAAACAATTCAGAAAAACTAAAAAATATTTTCCTGAAGAGATGGAGGAAACGGGAACAGTAAAGCTCACTGCTATCTATTCTCAAACCAGATGTCCACGGAGACTTCCCCTGAGCAACTGGCCACCAAAGCTTGGCTTGGCAGGTTCACTTCCCACAGACTCCTGGAACAGTTTCTACAAATGAAACAGTTTTTCATGTTAGCATTATAGGAACTTATATTAGACTTGTGTATTTTTCTGCTCAAGCATTTATATGAGAACAAGCCTGGATCCCACAGCTGTAGGGAAGGGTGGCTGATCCACTGGCCCTTAAATGCTGGTGGTAGCCCACTCCACATCTGTCTTGCAGACATAGGAGCAGAGCTGAAGCAGCATTTTCTGTGATGCACGGCCATGTACTGAAAAGCAGAACTGAAAACTACCAGGCAATTTCACAGATTCCACTAGAGACCATTTCAGAAAAGTCACTGGGATTGATAATGCCGATTTACACAGTGGTAAAGCTCCACACAGCACCCCCCACCCCCCCCACCATGGGAATTGCCAGGTGGCGTTCTCTGGCCTCGACGATGACAGAGATCAGGCTGCTGATCAGACAGGCCCCATCTGGCCTGAAAATCTATAAATTCAGATCTGGATAAAATTGGGCAATTTTGGATTTGGACAAGCATTCGTGAATTTAAATGAATAAATAATAATATAATAATAAATCATTCATCTCA
>VYXH01005060.1:539367-574642 GCA_013397275.1 Burhinus bistriatus | reverse complement strand
GAGGAACACCGCTTGAGACCCGCTGCCAGCTGGATTCGATGCCATTCACCACAAGTCTCTGGGCTCGGCCATCCAGCCAGTTTTTAATCCAGCGAAGAGTACACCTGTCTAAGTCATGGCTTGCCAGCTTCTCTAGCAGAATGCTGTGGGAGACTGTGTCAAAGGCCTTTACTAAAGTCCAAGTAGACAACATCCACAGCCTTTCCTTCATCCACCAGGCGGGTCACCTGGTCGTAAAATGGCCATGTGACAAGCTGTGGTGTGCTGGGATCAAATAAGAGCTGAATGCTTTTATTCACTTGAAATGAAAAGTGAATGAAAGAAATGAAGAACTGTTTCCAATAACTTTAATGCTCCAAGATGATTGTGCTCTCCATTTTCATTTTAAGGCATGTGTTAGTATCAGACCTTAAATAAATCACTGTCAGAATTAAAAGCTTTTCAAAATGTAAAAGTATTTTCATTGGTTCTTTTAAACAGAATAACAAATTCTCATTTAAAAGTTATTGTTTCTTCCTAACCAAACAGCAGCCAAAAACCTGTATTCATATGTTTACCTTTCAATTCAGTGGCGATTGCCATTGGGAGCATTAGTAAAAAGAAGAAAATACAGTGAAGAAAGTCTGAGGCAATTTTGCAAAATTGTTCTAGGAAACTGAAATATACTGAAAACCCATTGAAAAGTCTTTTAAAGTAATCTGTGTGCAAAACAGTCATCATAAATGTCAGTTCCCTTAAAATCAGTAGATATGAAAAGCTTATTTTCACAGACATTTGCAAAAGCAATAGGTCTAGAAGTCATGCATTGATGGCCAAAAAATCTTAATAATTGTTTTCTTGTTGTGAGATGGGAAATTGCTCGGAACATTCATCTTATTTGTTGTTCATCCACATGAAGTGCACAGTTTGAATTAGATGATCCCCAGTTTCCCAAACGCTGTGTAAGGCCTTACAGCTCAGCATGTTTCCAGAGAAATAGCTCTGGGGCTTGTTGATCATAGATACAAATTTGTTCCTAACTTTTCCTACTATGGCGTTTTGTCATGAAAATACTTCCCTCCCTTTCCTACACCTTCTTCTTCCTAGCCTCCTTTCTTGTAAGATTTTGCCAGTGTTTTTAGTGGAACAGGGTTGCACCTTTGAAGTGTGAATACTTTTAAGAGGCATATGGGAAAACCTGCTGCCTTCACTATGGCCAAACATTTACCTAGTTTGCCACCCTTGACACCCAGTCCCTGGACACCGGACATGTAACATTCATAGAAAATGCAGGGTGAAAAGGGAGCGCTGAATCAGCCTCTCATCAACCTGAAATTAGCAGGCATTCTGCAGTCTATCACAGCTTCACTTCAGGTAGTTTGCCTTTTTTTCCTGGCATAACACCTGTAAATAATTGTGTTTTGTTATGCTGTTTTTATATCAGCAACAATGAGTAGTACTTACAGAAAACAGAGAAAATAACCCCTTCCAACACACACACAAACATACATAGCGTCCATATTTGTGCCATATATATTTGCCCATGGAGGCAGTGCATAATATATCAGCCTAAAAACCCCAAACTTTTAAGCTCGTATAAGCAGCATCTGTAGTAGTGATTAATAACAGGTTCACTGAAATCTGTTATGTGCATGATCAAAGCCTTGTAGGAAGACAAGACTAGAATATGTCTAAGGAAGAGCGACTGTACAGAAATATATTCAGGGATCCTATGAAAATGGTTTTCCTTCCTGGCTGTCTCTTGGAAATCTCTCAGAAAGAAGTACTACTGATGTTGCATAGCAATGATTAGAACCAGTGAAATAAAGATCAGTGAGATTTTTCCCAGCACCTGTATTTTAAGTAATTGTTTTAATTAGGAAGTGGAGCAAAGTACACTACTTGACCCCCTCAGTTTATGAAGTAATTCTATGACAACAAAGCTGTTTGTTTAAATCACATTGGATTTTTTTCAGAGCTATTTGAGCTATACAGAAGAGAACTTTTTTCTGACAAGAAAGAGTTGGTATTGTGTTTGCTGTCACTAATTTCTGAGGCAGGAGGGAAATTTGCTGCTCATGTTAAGAATGATGAGAGGAAGTGTATAACTGAAGACAAATGAAGTCCTAGCATGAAGTCCTTGTTGAGTGTTAGTAGTGGTCTTACCACAATGTGAAATCTGTTTTATGATATGCTTGATAAATAGTCTCTGGAAACTATCCCAGAAATGAACATCCACTTAAAGACAAAAAGAAAAGAAACCCAATCTAGTTCCTCTACGGTCAGAACCCTTGAGTGCAAAAAGTATCTGTTGTCTTGCCAAAAATCAAAACTTTGCAATAGTACCTAGGATTTGTATGTGTGATTTTGTATGAGCGCAATGTAATCCTAAAGCTGGGAATACATGTTTGTAGGTTTGGGTCTTGAATATATAGTCAGTTAGAATGGAACAGAATAATTGCAGAGGCTGTAGTTAGGCAGGTACAGTAATTGTTTTATAAATAGAGACAATAGATATTAATACAATTACATTGGGGAGTACGCATTGAAAAATATCCAACTTTTTAATTTATGTGGCATTGTATGTTGTCTGGTGGCATGTTTTTGGTTGACTGGTGACTATTTATTATATGCATATAGGAAGCAACATAGACATGTGATAATTATTGCTGGTACAGATACAAATAATATATTATTTATAGGTATCCTGCTAGGTGTAATACGGTGTAAGCACAGACATTTGCTCATCTTTTTAAGATGGTACAAATGCATCTGGGATAGTACTCCCCTATTCCTCTTAAATGACACCTAACATTGACTCATTTTGTGACTTTGCAAGCAACATAATTTCTTTCTGCTTCAGTTTTACCATTTTAGTACATGAAATTGTATCTTATTGTCTTTAAATCCACTATTTTAAAGTGATTTGAAATATTTAAATGAACTGCATGCCAAGAGAAAGTAGTGCTTTATTTGCAGATTTCAATCTGCCGTTTTTACAGCCAGATACATGTAGTTGGTCAGCAGATAAAATAATCAAACTAATTACAATTATTCCCTGGAGTGTGTGCCCCTTAAGCAAGAAATCAAGTTAGCAGGGTTTACAAGATGACTTGCGATTTAGCTCCTAATTCTGTTGGTTCCAGCTATGCGGAAAAAGACTGTCAGTGCAGTTGCATCAGAAGACTGCGGACTTGTCTTTGCAAAAGGACAGCAAGCAATAAATTCAGATAATTGTAATTGTTTGTATTTCTATTGCTGCTGAAGTTATCCACAGAGTTGTTTTGCATGATGCTATTATCAAACAATATATGTAAACTTGTCGTGGTTTAACCCCAGCCGGCAGCTAAGCACCACACAGCCGCTTGCTCACTCCCCCGATGGGATGGGGGAATTGGAAGAGTAAAAGTGAGAAAACTCCTGAGTTGAGATAAAGACAGTTTAATAAGTAAAGCAAAAGCCATGGAAGCAAGCAAAGCAAAACAAGGAATTCATTCCCTGCTTCCCATCGGCAGGCAGGTGTTCAGCCACCTCCAGGGAAGCAGGGCTCCATCACACGTAACAGTAACTTGGGAAGACAAACGCCATCACTCCGAACGTCCCCCCTTCCTTCTTCTTCCCCCAGCTTTATACTGCTGAGTATGATGTCATATGGTATGGAATATCCCTTTGGTCAGCTGGGGTCAGCTGTCCCGGCTGTGTCGTCTCCCAGCTTCTTGTGAGCCCCCAGCCTACTCGCTGGTGGGGTGGTGTGAGAAGCGGAAAAGGCCTGACTGTAAGCACTGCTCAGCAATAACTAAGACATCCCTGTGTTATCAACACTGTTTTCAGCACAAATCCAATACCTAGCCCCATACTAGCTACTAAGAAGAAAATTAACTCTATCCCAGCCAAAACCAGCACAACACTTTATAGTAACAAATGTTACCATAACATCAGGATTTTCTGTGTTAGTGAGATGTCGTTTGATGACCCCCACCTCACTGCAAGTAAGCTGCACTCAGTCTAACTTTGCTTTACTAGAAGCTAGTGTGCATCTGGATTGTCTGGAACTTTTATCCTGAGCAGTTGCCTGGTATGGGCCTATCTGAGTATTTCTTTCAGCTTGGACATGTTTATTGAACTGATTGATTGTGACACAGACTGAGCAGTCCGGTTTATCGGTGTAGTGTATCTGCATGCATGAAATTTCTATTTGGCAAGGATACTGGATATGGGTGATGGTAAGAGAAGCAGAATAGCAAGACCTGAGTTTTCCTTTCTTGGTTGTTACTACATGTTGGGAGCTAGCTATCTGAAAAACAACAAAAACGTTATTAAGGATTCTTGCTTTTTCTAGAGCTGGCGAGGCATCCCATGCCACAAGAATTTGAAATACTAAAAACATCTTCCTCCTAACGTAGGACACGAAGATAAATTCTCTGCTTTCTATGAAACAAAACTGTCAGGTTTTAATTAAAAAAAATTAAAAATAAATAATATTCCAGAGCAGAATTAAAAATGGAAAGTTTCTTTTGGGAAAACATTGAAAATGGCACATTTAAGACTTTTAAAAAATTTCAGCTGCAACAAACAGGCTTTCCAGAAAGCCCACCCCTTTGACACTGAAAAAGTCCTGAAGAAGTTCTAATATTATTTCTTGCCAGCTGTGTTCCTGACAAAAGTAAGATACATTAAATTAGAAAGTCATCAACACAGGAAGTAAATGTAGTTCCATGCAGCTTACTGTGGTTGGCAATCTATCACTATGCAAATAAATAGATACCAATTCATTTTCACAAATTATCAAAATAATTTTAAATGGAAGAGTAGGATCAAGAACAATATGTCAATGGGAAATAGGAGTGCGATGAGTGTTACTTACACCGCCACACGCATTTGGCAGAGCCTATTATAGGATGCTCCTGAGCTTCACAATAAAGGTCCTAAATTGCGTTTATTGTTTAAAAATCTGCTTTCTAATCTTTGCAGTTGGAGAGTGAGCCTTGATATTGCAAAACAAGCATGTAAGCTGGCACGACTTACTATGTTTTCCGTGATCCCAGCCCCACAGACTCAGCAGTCCCTGAGGCCAGAGGATGTTGGCAGCTTTGAAGGCATAAAGCCCGGCATTCCTGCCTGTACATCTTGCTATTTTGTTTTCCACATAGCATCTGTCTCTTTTTGCCATAGGGATGGAAGATCTCGGTGGGGATGCTCTTGCTTTACTTGTTTCCCCTGCTAGGGAAGATCACTGGAGTACATGCTGCTTCCCTGCGCTGCTCCACAGAGGAAGGGTGTAGACCACAGTAGGAAACAGGCACAGCTGTTGCAGCAGGTGCCGGGAAGTCAGAAGGTGCAGGCTGTTGAGCTTGGTGTCTGAGGAACAGAGCAGAAACCCAGGACTCCTCAGGAATCCAGGTAGAAGGCACAAAGGAATTACTTACAAAGTCCTCCCTTATTGGCTGGAAGGAGGACATAGACATTGCCAAGACTTGGGTAGTGGAGTCAAACTAATTGGAAAGCATTGAGAATATTAAAAAAAAAAAAAAAAAGGAAAAGGAAATTAATATTAACCTCCCCTCCCCATACACACATTTTGTAGGATAATATTTTTTATTATAAGGCCTGGTAGTGCTTGAGTGCTTGAGCAGGCAAGTGGGACTGATGGGTATTTGATGAGTGTTTCACTGTTAGAATAATGTCTATGAAGGGTTTGAGTTGTTGCTGAGAATTTGGTTCCATTGTATCGTATGGAAAACACCAGACCTGGGTTATTTACAGCAGACAATTCAACTACCTCAGCCTTTCCCAAAGTATTTACATTTTGAAGGATTCTGACAAAGTGTTCTGAAAATAAAAAAGCTGTTCTTAAAATAGTATATATATATTTTTTTTACAGACTTACAGAAGGGTCTGTAACTTTTTGTACTACAATAGCTATATACGTAGCTTTGCTGTACAAACACCAGCAAGGTATATGCGTTTCAGGTATTTCCATATATGCATTTGGAACTCAATTTAGCCACCAATGCATTCAAATATTCCTTTTATGCATTAAATTGCCAAAATTGCATGGGAGTTAGCCATTTAAAACTCTTGCACAGCTTTCTAACTTGGGTTCTGAATATGAAATAAGGCTTGTGGAAAATATTGAGAAGGTGGTCGACAATTAGGTTGTATTTTTCTTTCTTTTCAGAGCCAAATACCAAATTAGTACGTGCACGTGGGAGTCTCATAGATATCAGCACCCCATGTGCTTGTCTGATACCAGAATTTTTGCCCTTTAAGCTTTTATAATCAACTTTTATAATCAATACCTTATAGACCTATAGACCTCTGTAGACTCTTTACCTTTTTGTCAAGACTATCTTCTTGTAAGTTTTGGACTTATTATGGAAGGAAAGCATTGCAGGCTTTAAATAAAATAAGTATATAGTAAAATGCCCAGTTGTTGCCTGAACTACTTTATTTCTAGAACAGGGAACATTTTATGAATAGAGAAAAGCACTGGGCCAAACCTGCCCATTAATGGTTTGTTTACATAAATTCCACCTTCTGCTTTTCTTCCTGCCCCTCTCCTGATTTTTCTAATTGCTTTAATCAGTAATCATTTCAAGTTGGATTCTCCTTGCTTCCGTAATCTTCAGAGAAAAAAAAACTTCTTTGTTCTCTATTCGCTTGTTTTCTGAGTAGTAATATTTTTTTGTTCCTACTATCTGAATTCTAGAAGTGGGTGTTTTTAAACAATTTTATCAAGTCCTATCATACTTATAAAGGCACCTATTCGATAGAACAAATCAGAATTCTGTCTTAATGAAAGCTGGAGGCGGAGTGACTCATTTCTTTTGTTTTTGTGCCTGGGGTCAAATACAATTTTATGGAAATACTTAGGCCTTGCAGGTTACCTACATCTTTTCAGACTGTTGTTATATCATCTGAAAAATTTATCATGAGTTCTGAAATGACAAGCCACAAAGATATGGTTACAATGGCCAGCATTTGCAGATGGACCCAGCTGCTCTCCTTGTGCTGTGGGTTGGTTGCTCTAGACTGGAAGCAGATAGAAAATATGGTTGTGTTACAACGAAGATCATGTTGTTCAAGCAGGATTTAGGAGGCTAATCTTGATTTTGTGTCATGCTTACATGGGAGCTTCTGGCAGGCATGATGTCCCCAAACTCTAGACCATTTAAAGGCCAGTAATTGAGCCTATCGTTCCAGAAAATGTGTGGAAAATTGGTCATAGTAGCAATTCCCTCTTCTAGGACAGTTGCTGAAAGTAAACGGGAGAATGCAGCTTGTCTCACTTTTTTTCTCTAGGTCTTAAAAATACATTTCTTCATGTTTAAAAAGGAAAAAAAAATGCAAAACAAGTGGGATGTCCATCTTTCTCTGTGTTTTAGTCATAGCTCTTTTCTCCTTTGGGCAGCCATGCAAGGGACAGGGAACACAGCTTCAGCGAGTAGTGGTATGGTGTTGAACTACTGAGTAGGTACCATTCAGCAGTGGTTGTCCCAAGATCTGTCAGACCAGCAGGAAGGTAAAGTATGCATGAGTTGGATGGTCTAATATATTGTTTAATTTCACATGGCGTAGCTGAGATTTAGGACACTGCTTATAAATTACCTCTGCAATGGGTTAAACGAGTTCTGTAAATTACTGTCAATTAGCAAAACTCACCTCCTTTTATTCTGAGAGATGATGCGCCACGTTTAATCCAAACAGTCACCTAATTGGTTTTGAATTTACTCAGATATAACTGCACTTTTTTGATGATGCTTAAGCATGTTATTTCTAATCATTAATGATGGTGTGTAAATAAAAGTAAAAATAAAAAATGGATCTGAAGAACTTTATACAGAGATGGCTATATTGAAATGGAATCGTATATTATGTAGAAAAAAAACCTTATAGGGCAGTTGATGAGCTATGAAAACACATGCTATTGTAGCAGGCTAGAGGTATACTATTTTCAGAGAAATGCTAAAACTGAGAATAAAGTGAACATCAACTACCTTTTGAAAATGTATTTTACTAGACCTAAGATAAATTGATAGAGTAATAAATTTAAGCTAGTATGCTAACTGGAAAGTCCGAACTGAGAAACAGAGGACCACCTACATTTTGGGAAAGGGAAAGGGACTTGTGAGCTCTCAGTTACAAGGAAGAATTGCAACAGACAGTGAGTTAGGAAGATGGAAGGCAGAATTAAAGCTTTTTAATGAGAAAAGGAAAAGCATTAGCAGGCAGTACTAGTTTAAAGGCTCCAAACTGCTTGAAGATATTCGCTTTTTGATCAAAGGCATTGCATGTTTTTGGAAACAGTATCTGTTCAGATTATTTGGGAACACTAATTATTCATTTAGGGATCAGAAAATAGGAAAAGCCTTCCTCAAAGAACATAGATTAGTTAATGTGGAATGAGTGATGAATTCTTGTGGAAGAAGCAGAATTTTGTAGGGAAAGGATGTCTTCACTTCTCAGTGATGTGAGTTTTGAAGGGCTTTGATGTTCTACATTAGGCTATTTGAATTATAGCTATCCAGGACAAGGTGTGTGTATAGACATTGTCTTCAATCTCTGTGGTAATCTTACTAGATTGTAAGAATGACCCATCTCCTTAAATTGCTTTGGAAAAGAATCCAACACATGTATAGTGTTACCCATTTACACTCATACTTCTGTTTTAAAGTGTAATATTCTAATTAATTTCAGCTGAAAAGAAAAGTCACTGCTCGATAGCTGAAAAGTTTGAAAATGGAAATTTCCTTCCAATTTTATTTTTTTAAAGCAGAACAGAAAGCAAAATAAATATTGAAGTAAGAGAGTGAAATAGCAATTTAGTCCTATATATAATGCATCTATTTTAAATCAAATCATAATTGTTCTTCTGGGAAGTGGCCCCCAGTTTAAGGGTTTTGTGTCAAATATTCTTGGATCCTTTGTTATAAAAGGTGAGATAAAATCTACAGTTCAGTGTTTGTGGAATATTCTTCTGGCACACCTCTATAGCCTGTCTATTCAGTCCACACCATCAAACTTAGACATCAATATTTGCTGAGTCTCTGTGCTCAGTTTATTACTAGTCAAGCCAAGATAGAGACTGTCTGTACTATCTGTACTCAAAAATGGACTCCTGATGTGCAGGTAGATGGAATAAGAGTTGCAGAAGGCTAGGAATAAGAGGAGTAAATAAAATATCATTTCATGAATGATAATTTATGATCTGCTGTACAAGATACCAGGTACAGATACAGATAATGATTTGTTTTAAAAATTGAAATGTCATTTGCGGTTTAGCAAGTGAATCGCTGAATTTAAATGCTGTTTTTTATAATGAGCTATGCAAACAGGTCATTTAATGTACAAAAAAACCAGCAAACAGAAAGAAAAGGGAGACTGCACAGATCACAAGGAAGAGCTCTTAAGTTTTGCATTAGCTACAGCAGACATATAAACAGGCAGAATATGTAGCAAAAAAAAAATGGAATATATTAGTTGTAATATTTGCAGTAGATGTCCTCAGTTGGCTGAAACTCTTCTCAAATCAACATATCTGTCAAATAAAAAGAAGATTATAGGCCTGTGTCTCAGATCTAATAAAGATTTGGATCAGCATTGGAAACCTTGTTGGAACTATCTTTTCTATTATTTTGGAAAGGAAAAAGTTCTTGCTGACATAATTTAAAAAAATAAAATATTCTTTTCATCTGTGATTAGTATTGACTTGGAAATAAAGCAGCAGAAACAGAGAAATCCTAAATAAAAAAAATTCTGCTTTAAATCAAAAGTGCTTTTTTTTCACTGGGCATTACTATTTCCAATGCTTGATTTTTCTCCTGTGAAATGAACGCTGCAATTATAGTACTAATGGAAGGAACAGATTCATTTGAAAGATTTGTGTACACAAAAAAATACTTAAATACCTTTTACTGGAAGAAAAACTTTGGTAAAATCCATACAGAATTAACTAGATCTTTCTTTACTCAGAATCTAACTAAATCACTGCACTAAATATATACCTCAGCACTGATGTATGAAGTATGTGTCCAGCAGCTATTAAAAACAAATCTAGTTTTTATGATTATGGGTAAACATTCTGAAGCTCTTAATTGGCTACAAATGAGATGGCACCCAGCAAGGTCAGAGATAACTAAGAAAAAAGCCGCCCACCCCTGTCATCAGGTGAGGCCCTGTGCTGCTGCTGTGCTGGAGGAGATGGGAGTCCTGCACCTTCTCCTGCCACTGCCAGGAGCTGGGGCCCTGCAAGTGGGTACTTTAGTGGAGCTGCCACCTACTGAAGTGCAGACCTTGGGATGCCCAAACTACTCTTACCCAGCGCTGCACCGTGTGCCCTCGTATCAAAGACAGACTCCCTCTGTGTCTGTGTTAGAGGCTTTGTTAATTGTGTCTGGGATCTAACAAAATGTAGATGCACCCACTAGGATATGGGGTTTCGCCTCGGGTTTCCAAAGGTGTTTTCTGTTTTTCTGCAAGGTTCTTTTCTAGTTTCCAGTTGAGGGTGTTTATTAACAGTGTCAAGCCTAGCATCAAAGGGCAAAAATTGTCCTTTAATGACCATACATAACTGCAAAATAAGCCTTTTTTTGCAAGTCGGATTCTGTATATTACAGCAGTCTGAGTGTATTTAGCACTTTGAAAAATGGAAAGGACGTGGTAGGAATTAAAGTACAAGGAAAGAGTGATCAGCATTATAGACATGCTATATTTTTCTCAGGATCTTTATATCTGGCAGATACTTAGACAGAAAGCCTGAAGTTAAGCTCTTTTCATTGCTCAAGTATTCCGTCTATATTCCCATTCACCTGTTTAAGTAACACTACAAAAAGAAAAACCCAGCAAAACAGTGCAACCACACTAACTTTTGCGTAAAGTAGAATCAAAATTTTATGGATTAGGACAGTATTTGACTCAGCATATTTAAAAATTAGTATAGAAAATGAGGACTAGTGGGTGCAAACTGGTCAATTCTATTTCATCAACACAGGCTCTGCGTTGAATAAAAATAAGTAAAACCAAAATTCTACCTTAAGAAAACAAACCCAGAAATGTACATTTTTAAAAAGAGTGCTACAATTAAGCAGTGAGACACAAGAAAAGATGTGTTAGTGTGAGATAATATATACCTCAAGGGCATTGTTACCTAGGAAGTGTGCTATCTTGCAGTACCAAAACCTTTGGAGAGTCTTATTGTGATTAATAAAATGGCAACCTGCATACAGAAAAGAATAAAGAATTAACTACACAAGGCAGCTACAAGCAGTCCTTAGCTGAAGCATTTAAGACAGTACCTATTAACAACAAAATACTAAATTTATAAGAAGAAAAGGAGTTACAGGTGAGCAGAACTTTAAATGAGTACTATATAACATGAATATATATTCATTTGCAACACATGTTAACTCTAGAATGGTAGGTAAACAATATTTAAGAAAAATGTCTTTTAAGTTGCCCTAGCAGATAATGGCAGTCAGCAAAAATGATATCATATATATAGGTTGTAATGACAAATGTCATTGCTTTATGCTTTGTAGCACAAATGGGCAAATTTACTTGCAAACGCTTTCAAGCTACTATTTAAACAGAAGGCAGCCTAACAAGCCTCTTAAAATCTCTTTACTTTAAGGAAGACATAGGATAAAATGTCAAGGATTAAAACCAAATAGAATGCTAAGATTAATAAAAAATGCACCAAACCCAAAACACAGCCACCAATGCAAAAGATATGAAGAGTTTTCGTATGACATAAAGTCAAGAACAAGCCTGATGCGCTTAGAAGCCCTGCCTGAATTCAGCATGTTAAACACTGACCTTTATCTGTACATTTCCTATGTCTTGCATGGCTTTTATAAATAGACTGAGGCCAATTCATTATTTAAGAAGTATTTGCAATAGCTAGTTCAGCACTCTCAAAATCAGTTAAGTTATTAAGACTAAATCTTGCCCATTGGAAGTGACATGAAAATTTTCCTGTCGTTCTTTAATTAAATTTAATACTTTGAATATAGTACTCCTTTTGTAAATGCACCCAAAAAAAAAAAAAGAAAGGAAAGAAAAAGAAAAGCACCTTCAGTCTTTCTAGCATTGTCTAAGGCTTATTAGCATAACCTAGGGCTCATAAGTGGGGCTTGGAATTAAGTCTCTTGGATTCTCATCATTGAATTGGCTGTTGTGTCTTTGTGGCAGCAGGCTATCCGCTTGGCCTCTCCGGTCACCAGTCCCATGGCTGTAAAGTGAACCATGTCTTCATCAGGGTCGTACTAGGGGAGTTAACGTTGCTAAAGTTCTTTCACATACTGTTGTGCAAATTGTAAATCAAATAAATTATTTCCTGTAATTCTTTGCTGGGCACTTCGTAAGTTTTATATCTTTAGGAGATACACTCACTTTAAACAGTGCATCTTCTGGGACAAACTGAGTATCATTGCCTATTTCCCTTGCTGAAAGACTTTTTAGATCAGTGATCATTCTTCTGACAAATCGTATCCCTTGTGCCAAATATAGGTAACCAGGCTTGGAGTAGGTGACCGCATCAGTCAAAACCAAGACAACAGCAGATCCTTAAAATAGCACATCCTTCAGTAGCCCGTTGTCCTACTTGTTTGTTCATACCCGCTTTTTTTTCTTTTCGCCTTGTTTTCAGCATCTAAGACACGCCCTATCCGATGCCCCAGAGACCCGTCCCGTCCCCCATCAGCTTCCCTGCACACAGGCAGGAGGGAGCAGAGCTGCTAGATAATTCTCCTGGTTTTTACATGCATGACTTCAGAAACAAGCATTCCTCTAGGTTTCCTTGTGAAGGCATCTTGTGAAGGTACCTCAAATAAAGGAGGTCTTTTTGATGAAGGGAGGGAATATCATCACATTTCTAATTCCTCTGGTAAAGCAAACATGTTTCATGTCAAAGCAGCCTGAATACTTCTTCTTTATAGACAGTGGGAGTTGTGATGATGTCCGTTTTAGAGCATGGCTGCTTCGGTTTGCATAGCACAGGAAGCTGCTTGAGAGACATTCAGGACATCTTCCTGAACAATATGAAGAGTTGGAACCTTGATTTTGTATATCCATTTCACCTGTCAGGGGTAGCAAAGGTGCAATCGAGGACAAAAATGTACAGTACTGTATACTGAAGTTCTTTTTATGTTTGAAGTAAGATGGTTATGATTTCAGTACAATTTTGCATGCATACTGATCTTAGAATAAAGAAATAGACTTCAAGTTTCTTAAGCAACTTTCAATGGCAATTTGTTTGCTCTAAGTCTCAGCATATGTCATAGTTGAGAAGAATTTGAGACATATTTCAGTATTTTGGTCAACCACTTCCCGAAACTGTGTTGATTCGGAATATTTGAAACATTTTTAGTGACCGTAGTGAAGTTACTTTGGATTTTCCCATTGTAACTAAGACAGAGAATGTTTGTATAATCTTCCCTTTGAATTCACAGTCAATAAATAGAAATTACTTTTAAGCGTATCACCAGAATGAAAAATATACCTGAAAGTAAAGCTTAAAAGGACATGAGTCAAAACTAGCAAAATACTAAGTTCAATCCTACTCTTACTTTCAAAGAGAACATCTTCTAGAAACTAAATTCTAGAGAGTTCCCAAATGTTTTCATCTCCACTGTATATAACTCACTGTCTGGAAACCGAAGTAGTAGCTACAAGAATTGTGATTTTACAAATACATTTTTCAAATGATATTTGCTATATAAAATTGCAAAAAGCGTTAGCTTTTCAAGGCTCATCCATTTTCTCTACTACATGGTAGGAGGAGAGATGATTCATTATCAATAGAGAGGCATGATATGAGCTAAGCAGAGCTAACAGTGCTGTAGTTGTAGTGTTTATATTGCACGATAAGAATACCCTTGAATTTAGTTTAAGTTAAAGTGGAAGCAGAATGTTATTAAAGATATACAGTGGAATGAAAATTTTGACTCATTCTGATAGCGTTAATCATTGACAAGGTAACACCTTAAGAGAAAAAGCTAGATGGCATTGCCCTTTATTCTCTTTTTCTTTCATCTCTTGTGTCTAAAACTATCAATTGACTTTCCCTGAGTACTCAGTGTAGCAGATCCTACGGCACTGTCCTCTGGTCTTGTCAAAGAGATGAGACCATTACACATAATGAAGCACATCCATCTCCATTCTCTTCAAGCCTTCTACATCTGCTTAATTTAGAAGAATTATCCATTAAGAACCTTTCTGACGCTTTACGTGGCAAATCAGTTTTCTGCTGGGAAATATTGTCACAGCCACACTGTTACATGACGTTATCTGGAAGTACTGAAATATTGCATTTTGGTTTTATTGTTTTATTATTATACTTCTGTTAGAAGCTGTCTTATGAGTCAGAAAGATGAAGATGAAACATTCTGTTTGTTTTATACTCAGAGAAGGCTTTGCCCCTGTTGAATTAAACATTTCGATAGCATTAAAGGAAAATATTTTGGAATTTTTCAGTTTGTGCACAGGTTTGATGTTTGGTGTTGGGGTTCCACTTCACAAAAAAATGAAGTTTGAGATCCTCAGAATTTGCTGCAGGGTAGAAATTCTGGTGTCTCATAAGTTCTGTTGTGATTTGTGAAGCATCCTTTTGAGGATGCGCTTTTTGCCAGGGAAGCTCAGAGAGTAACAGAGAAGTCAGGACCTATGTTGAGCAACCACAGAATATGATCAATACAGAGAATCCCCATTATCCAGTTAAATTGTCACATCAGAAATGCTGATTTTAGGGTCGTTAGCAGAGGGACTCGCTGTTCCAATGTGTTTGAGTAGCAATTAGTATAAGATGCTTCCATACTAAAATTACTGAATGATCTCCGCAACAGCAAACTGTGGAGTAGCTTCTGCCTCTGCCAGATCTTCTGCCTTCCCTGATATGCTTGGCTTGGTGATCATCACCTTTACTAAGATTAGAGTACAGCAAGTCTAGGCAGCACTAAAGGATTACATGTATGTATTTGCTTTTATGTAGCAAGAGTTACTTGTGTGTGCTTCATCTTAAGAACCTGTGCTCAGAGCTGTAATTTTCCTCTATTTTCTCAGTGCACACGTGTTCTTGTTTGATAAAGAAGTTGTCTATCTTTGTTAGCTCACTTGCTGAAAAGAAGAAAACACTAACTAGCAAGTACATCTCTCATAAGGCAAGCTAAATGGTGTTTTTAAACAAACGATAAGGAAAAATTACTGAAATTCAAAGGTGTATTGACAATGGTGGGAATCTTGCTGCTTTCTTTCCTTCGGTGACAGTCTTTTCTAGAAGCGTAACTTGGGAGGGGAGCCTCATTACTATTATTAAGAAATATGGAAATCGAAGTTTTAAAGTTGAATATAGATTTTTTTAATATACTCACCTAAATTAATAAACAATCACTTGCTATCAAAAAAATAAATCAGTAGCATATACATCTATTCCAACAGCAATTACTTAAAATCATGGAACGTCTGTGTTCCAGAAATAGTGATGATCAAAGACATACTCTTTGCAAAGCCAGTAAAAGATGAGAGCTAATGAATTTGAGATGAGGAGTCTTCTGATGCTTCCTGGTTGGTTTGAATTGCGGCTGTGTTTGTGTGCTGCGTGACAAATTGACTGGTCATCTCTTGTTTGAGCAGCATGTTTTACTAGCTGTTAAAGTGCCTAACAAAAAAGATCCTCCTCCCCTGAGGTACTGCTCGCCTGCGAGTGTATGGAAGAAATGCTGGACCTTAAACTGCCGTATTTCCCAGTGCCATACAGCGAGGGAATCCACATCGTGCAGGCCGGGTCAGGCAGACTGAGGGTGGACCCGCTGCTGGAGGCTGGTGAGCTCTCAAGAGGCACAAAGCAGATGAGTGGAAGCATTTGCTAGTCCAAAAACTTTACAGAGGAGGATTCATACTGTTGCAAATTCTTGCTGTGAGTGCCATGCCATCCACAGCAGTGTGTTCCGCTGAGCCTGTGGAAGGGATCAGCAATGCCAGTTTGGCAGCAGTAAATGCAGCGCCACGGCAGGTATGAGGAAACAAAGGAGATTATGTGTAAGCAGGAGCCTGTATTCCCGTTCACTGGACATTATTTGTTGAAAACAGTGCTATGGCAGGCATTTGCTTGTCTATTGGTATTTGACAGAAGCTCATTTCTATGCAGGATCAAATAGAATTAGCATAACAGAAAGGAGGACTAAAACAGCCTAGTGTATACTTAGCTTCAGAGTATAGACCTGCCTCATGCAAAGTGAAGCCAAAATTGGAAGGGGATAATCTACTTAAGTCTTCCCTCCTAGGTGACCTATATCCATCCTCTTTTGCGTTAAGAAAAACTCTTACCAGTCATATTACCACTACTCCCTTTCCTCGGTATTTTGGAGAGGAGAGTGCCTCCATTCCGAAGCCATCAAGCCATGGGAAGTGATCTGCCTTCTGCCATCATCAGGCTATTTGCTAGTCCAGGCACTCTTTGCTGCTCTCAATCAGTTTCTTATCTGCCAATAAGTTACCAGGAGAATTCTATTAATTGCTGTTGCCATATTGAACAGGGTATAATTATTTCACAGAAAAATATTTTAAATATTTAAATTTTGGGATTTTGTTGTCTTTTATTTCTTGTTGCAGTGGAGGGCTGCTACCTTTATTTTTTAATCTATTGATTAGTTCATTTTAGCCCTTTTCAGGATGTAAGAAGATTCAGCAAGAACATGGTTTTCCCACATCTTTGCTTGCCCCCTCCCTCACAACCTTGGGACTGTATTGCATTTAGACAGCACAGCTCCTTAGCTGACAAAATCTTTATTCTCTCCAGGACCTCAACACAGGAGTTGTGTCTGCTTTCACCTTCCACTAGTAAACAGCAGTCCTGGTAATGGATACCTATTTGCTTTATATTTCTTTACCGATCCTGCCTTTATTTTCCAAGTGGAGGGTGTACCATCTGTTCCTGAGTCTGCATTCAATGGTTAAGGAAGAAATGGTGGCCATAAACAATTTTACATAAAATACATGCAGGTCTTAAAATATTACATGGAGAGGCCAAAATACAAATAAATTGTTGTGCACAGAGGCTGGGAAGAAGAGCGGCAGGACTGGTTTGGATAGGTATGTCAGTGGTTGTGTATACATGTTCCCTTACCAAGGGTTTTTTTACATGTTGCTACTATTTATTCTTTGACAATGTAAACAGCAAAGACGCAACAGGTTCTAAAAGTAGTATTCACGTTACTGCATACTCCTAGGCAACAGTATGAACTTAATTTTTCTCTGTATCTTGTGAAAAAGGAAAAAAATAATGAGCTACAGCCTCATCCTCACAAAGAGCTTCTGTACTCATGGTTCTAAGTGTTCACAGTAAGACACCATTCGTTCTCAACTGTTTCATCCAAATGAAATAAAACATTGAAATGTACAGTAAAATAACATGAAGAATAAAATCCAGACTCCAGGACATGTATTATTATTTATTACACTAATACCTACTGGTCAATCTTTTCAAAACGCTTCTGTGTTCTCTTGCCCCCCAAATCCACAGCACAGTATGGGGAACTATTATTTTTACTATAGAGATAAACATAAGCCCTGTGACCTACCAAAGGTCGCAGCATGGGCCAGTGGTCCAGCATTGTTCAGAATAATGTCTTTTTTGTTCTTCTACCTGAAAATGCATGGCTGAAAATGACTGTCTCCTGCTTTCTCACATATACTTCCAAGTAATTCCTGTGAGCCAGTGTATTAGTGTATCAAACAGCAGCTCTGGACATAATGAATGTGAGGGTAGGGATGGGAGAAGACAGGAGGTTTTTGCAGAGGTCATTACTTTGTCCAGGCTCCAAAAGACATTCCTAAAATGGAGAAATTAGTGATGGCTCTATGGTCATTGCCAGAAGCTGATACTGATGGAAAGCAAAATACTTTGCTTCTAAGATGCATTTGGTTAATATGGTACCAAGTTACTTGTAAAAGCAGAAACGCTGCTTTTGAATTCCTATAAAAAGGTCATAGACAAAAAGTCAGTACTAGCTACCAGGCTGCAATTTACAAGTGTTATTCCCCAGGACCCAATATTGGGGCCAGTTCTCTTTAATATCTTTATCAATGACCTGGACAAGGGGATTGAGTGCACCTTCGGTAAGTTTGCAGATGACACCAAGGTAGGCAGGAGTGTTGATCTGCTTGAGGGATGGAAGGCTCTACAGAGGGATCTGGACAGACTGGATCAATGGGCCGCAGCCAATGGTATGAGGTTCAACAAGGCCAAGTGCCAGGTCCTGCACTTGGGTCACAACAACTCCATGCAACACTGCAGGCTTGGGGAAGAGTGGCTGGAAAGCTGCCCAGCGGAAAAGGACCTGGGGATATGGGTAGACAGCCGGCTGAATATGAGCCAGCAGTGTGCCCAGGTGGCCAAGAAGACCAACAGCATCCTGGTCTGTATCAGGAATAGTGTGGTCAGCAGGACTAGGGAAGTGATTGTCCCTCTGTACTTGGCACTGGTAAGGCCCCAATATCTCACAAATGCTCATGTGAATGTCCCTGGGGAAAGAAAGCAACAAAGGAATGAACTTGGTAAGCTGAAATGTAGAAAGATTTATTTTCTCTAAGTTTTGCTTCTTGGTTTGCTAAGTTTATTATGATTGGTGAGAGCATAATTTATACGATGGCTGGGATGTATACTTATATATATGAGCATATACCATACTTCAGTTTTATACAGAAATACAGTACTTGTTATGGATAGCATGATTAAGTTTGTTTTAAACCCAAGAGCTGTTGATTGCGTATTAAAATGGTAGTTCATGTCTATTTAAATTTTTGGTAAATCTCCATTGATGGATAAATCATGCTAGAGAATTTCAGTTGTCAGCACAACCTACATTTTAATGAATCTTTGGGAATTATCCTGAAGACCTAATAGATTTTGCCTTTATTGTGACAAAGTGCTTGAGGTGCATATGTAAAGAACTACCATGAGAAGAACCATGAGATTTTTATGTCTTTGAGAACAGCCCCAGTCATATCTGCTTCAGACAGTCATGCAGCACACTTACTGACATTTAAAATAAATTAATTCATAATCTCTGAATAGCAATGAAAGACTGCAAATGAAAAATAGGCTGAATTTGGTGGAAGTATCGAGCTGGAGCAAAGATCAGTTTTATTTCTAACGTAGTTTGTTCCGTGCTGTATGATGTAAATGATTTTTATTATGCCGAGCAATTGAGCAAAAAATTGTATTGAAACAATCCCACATTTTGGTAAAAGCTGAATGGGATTAGATTTTCAGTCAGACTCAAGCTCCAAAGTATAGGTACTTACAATTTGAATAACTTCATTTCTTTTCCTTTTTGAAAATGTAGCCCTGCAGCAGATCTTTGAAGTGTAAACTCTGAGACATAGCAGTATTAAAATAATCATGGATCTGGAGGAAATAGCACAAAAACATCCAGCACAGCTTAATCAAAAATAGAAATTCATTTGAACTTTCTGTGGTCTATTGAATATTAAAACATTTCATATTTCAAATAGAAAAAAAGAAGCCTTGAGCAAAGTTCTGATCATAGTCAATGACATTTCTGGTGTAACACTTGAATATTAGGATTAAGGATGAAAGTTTATACTCAGCTTCAGCAAACTTTCTTGTATCTTACATTTTGTATTTATTGCTATTAGCTGAAAAATAGCTGGTCTGTGCTGGAGGCTGTGCAACAGTGGGACCTATGTGTTAAAAAATAAAGGCACTAAAAACCCCAGATGACTACTTTGGCCAAACAAAGTATTTTTATTCTGCAATTTCTTGGCATTTTGGCATGAAATTTGTGTTTCAGGGCTTTCTGTTATAGCCTGTGCCCCCATGTTGGGTGGTATCTCTGAAGATAAGTATTTTGTGCAACTGCCGTGTTGTAGAATCTCTTTTATTGAGATGAGGTTTGTCATTGGAGATGTTTCTGTAGCTGTGAGAGTGGCTGGGTAATAAGCAAATTCTTGGGGAGCTTTTGGATTCAATCCTGCAACTTTTATTGGGAGTTTCTGCAGAGCATCACATTATGCTGTTGTACTTAGCATCACCAAATCTTTCTGAAGGATGTATTTTAGTCAAAATAACTAAATTAAATAGCTTGGGTTATTCAGGAAATCTATGATGATCAAAAGGGATTTTTTGGACATCAGTTTTTAGAGTCTTAAGCGTAGAGAACAGTAAGAGCATGAGTCACTGAAAGAGTGTTTTGAAATAGCAACAGTGGAAAAACCCATTTTCAAACCAGCTGTATAAATTAACTATTATTGTGTAGGAACGCCATCTGAGGAAGGAAGCACGTTGACATTGTTGCTGGGCAAATGTCAAAACTATTAGTCACTGTGTCTCCACTGACTTCCTTCCTAGAGTCAAAATCACAAGTCAAATTACATATCATTTATATATGTATTCCCATTACCCCTGAATTAGGACTTCGGGATTTTCCCCTGTGAAAATCCTCCATGAATATGAAGTGCCCAGCAAAAATTACATTGCTGCCTCACTTCCTTCCATTGCCATCTGTGTGTGGGTGTCTTTGGGGGGCAGCATGGCAAGAATTAGAAGAACCATTTCGGAAGGAAAATATCAAATTTCTTAGAGAAATTGAAGTGGAAATATGAAACAAAATACAGAATTGCTTGAAGCAATAGCATGGTGAAGACTTTCACAAAGCCTTTTTGTTGAACTTGGAGGCTGAGTTTTTACATACTATTTTCAAACTGCTGATGTGAAAAAATAAGAAAGTAAAACTTGCGGCAGAGGTTATCTCAGGCAGCTTTTACTGTGTTGCAAAGATTATCAAAGTGCAACTTGCAGACACTTACTGATACGTGTATGAGAGAAAGAACACATTTGACTAATAGTGTCAATGCACTTTTGTAAAAACTAAGAGGGCAGAAGCTGCAGTATGTGATGACAGTGCTACGGAAAGTTAATAGGTTGCTTTGGGTAGTGCCACTGCTACTTTGATGAATATTTTTTTCCAGCTTGGCTTTCTTTTCAAGATATTGTAATTATGAAATCTGCAGAAACACTGTAAGTAGTATCTCCAGCTAGATAGAATATGTACTTGTATGTGTCTTAAAAAAATCCAAAATTAAATAATCTGGTTTTCTATTTTAAGCAGGTATAAACTAAGGTAATTGAGATTTGTGCAAATCATAAAATTAGATGATTTTACAATTATGCATGGACACCGACTATAGTTAAGAAGGACTATGAAGTTATTTATGGTGGTTGCTCCTATCTGCAAACACTGCATGAAACACTGTTGGCTGTTGCCCTCTGGCTCTGCCCTGACACCATTCTGTTTGGCAGCCCTTTAGCTCTGGGGTCTCTCCTGTCCGCATTCCCCCAGAATACTTAGAATACAGTCTCAGTATAGTCCAAGCATAAGCTTATTATTTCTACTTCTCCAGAGGAAGAAAGCCATTCAAATGACTTAGGAAATGCCTTCATTTAGAAATTTCAGCCACTGCTGAATTACTGAAAAAAGCTCCATTTCAGTAATTGCATACAAATACAAATACAAATAAAGGAAAAACCCCTGTGACTTGGTGATGCTTTCCCTGAGGAGCTCTCCATCATGTAACTAACAATAAATTGTTCTTCTGTTAATTTGAAACTTGCTTGCTCATTAAGAAAAAAAGGCTTAGGAGGTGATAAGTGAAATTTTGTGGTGTTTCCTCAGCAGTGAACTCCAAAAAATTGTGCATATCGAGCTGCCTGTTTTCTATAGCAAGTTGTCAGCAAGATACAGTGAAACATCTAGTAGACTTAAAAAGAAAGCCAGATGAACTATTTGTGGTAATTAGCAAATTTGTTCCTCAAAAATGTGTTGTCAGTTTTCCAGAAGTAATCTTGGATGAATTTTCAGAGTGAGAGTTCAAGATAGTTAGGCAACAGTGATGTTATTGTTGCTCTTTTACATATTATTTCACGAACGGACAGCAAACTTGGGATAGGAGTCACATATCCATTTTTTTCTTTGCTTTTCTTGAGGGAGGCTGCTCTCACATTCATACACTGTTGTGTACTGCTCTAGGATGCACTTGCCAATGCTGTTCTACTTTCCATAAACCAGCCTTCACTGCAGTAGGGAGCGGACTCCAGGCGTTCAGCTCCCCACATGGGTAGCAAATAATTTATTTTCTGCTGTTACCTCCAAAACTGTTTAACACAAAAACATTACAGCTCCAGCAAAACGAATTAAAGGGGACCCAGACCAGAATGCCTAAAGACTGAGGTGGAGGCACTCAGGTTCAAATGCCTGAAACCACTTGTGCCTAAGCAGAAATTTGGACTAAGTTGCCTCATGCTTTAGAGAATATAATCAGCAGGCGGTAGAAACTGTTCCTTTCCACGTGGAGCTTCTCATTCTTTGTATAAAGAAGTTACATTGTCACTGAGAGAGAGAAAAAATAGTTCTTTAGGCTGGTGGCTAGGCACTCAGCTACAAGGTGTGGCATCGGGACTGCAGAACAGCTTCCTTGCTTATTGATTTATGCAGTACACACTAGTGTTGGGAACAGCATGGACACAGTTGCTCTTGGTGTTTGGAGGGTTCCAGCACTCTACCTGGAGGTGGATCCAAAACTATTTGGAGGATGGCATTTAGCGTGAGAGCTCCCAAAGGTAATGAGGAAAGGAGAACACAACGAGCTACTGAATTCTTGGCTATTTCTCTCTGAATAGTACCAAAATGTTTTTGCATGTGTTTGAAGGGTGAAGAGAGGAACTGGTTGAGAGGAGAAGAAGAATGGGTCATAATCATGAGGAAAACTGAAATTCACTTAGCTTCTAATCTTCTTTTACCATTATTTAGGATTTCTGATGGACAGGAAATCAAGTAGGTCTCACTGATAAGCTTCCTGGGCTCCTTGCTCATCTCAGACTTTAGAAGTTTTGCTTGGATTATACATACAATGTTTAAAAATGAAGTGGTTTGGTGGGTTTTTTTTTTCCTATTTGGAGATGAAGATCTCTCATAAATGAAATTTCTTCAGGGTGAACTTATGGTGTTCAGAATTCTACTTATATTTCCTGCTTTTTCCCCACAAATACTTTTTACATAGAAGAAGTTGTAAGATTTTGTCATCAGGGGACAGTACAAAATAGTCTTTTCTTCATCCGTGTCACCTGAACACTGATATTTTATTATAGTCAAACAAGATCACATGGCTTTGCATCATTTTGAAGAGCATAAATATTGCTTTACAATAGAAAGACTGTGCTAAGTTTTTGTACCACCTAGTTTTTCTAAAGACCATCATTCTTGTCTTGCAGATGTTTAGCATGAAGCAATCTTCTTCAGCAAGATGCTAAACACTAGTGCTTGTTATAACAGGCTTGGGATTACAGGGGTCCCATCTGTGGTTACTGGTATATTGCCAATTATGCACAGCTAGCGTCATCTGTAAAACAGTCACTTGTGGCTGTTGAAGAGATCTAAGCAGAGGATGTCTTTTGAGAAACTTTAGAGGTAAGTGTTGCTGGAATGAAGCAGCCATTCCTTTTGCTGGAGAAGTCAGGGGCCTGCGTGGATTGGCACTGTTAAGATAAAGAGTGGGCACAGAAATGCAGCCATGATTAATTACCCTTTTAGTGTTTATTGAACTGGATTTCTGTTCTGAAGCTTGGTTGTGAGACAGGGTCTGACTGCAGAATTTACATTACTGGAATTGGTTGGTCAGCACTGTTGGATGACTTCATGTACGTATGCAAGTTAGGAGACATTTTTCACACACTGTGTTAGCTCTTTCACAATGTGAAAGTAGATTATTTTTCCCCTCAGAAACAAAGATTCGGGAACTTAACAATTTCAAGTGATACATGGTTCTTCATAGGGTTATGCTAGCCAAAATTATGCATCCTTTCTGTCCTTCTAGGCTTGAGTATTTTTGAGGATTGCTTACAGCATAGAATGAGAGGGTCCAATTCAAAAGCAGTAGGATGATTTATTTGAAGTTTTCATTTCTGCAAATTCCTGTGTCCATCTTTACTGAAAAAAAAAGGAGAAATTATTGCAGCTTATTATATTGTTTTAAAACTAGAAAACTGTAATTATTTTTGTGCTTGAGTAGTTTAATTAAAATATTTCATATGCTCTGTACAATTAGTATTAGTCAGATGAGATTTTTAAACCTGCAAGTGGGTACAAACTTCATTGAGTTGTAAGGGGACTCAAACAAATGTGTGGTCCACCTCCAATTCTAGTAAGTCAAAAGTAAGTTTATGCATTTGTTTTCATCAATACTTTTAAAACCAAGTGGCAGAAATAAGTGTGTGAAAGTTGAGATGTAAATTTCCTTAATCAAACTGCACTTTGATCAATGATGTCTTTCTTTTAAAAGTCAACCCATTTAAATAGTAAAGGTCAGTAGGTTAAATACGTACATGCAATCAGCAATGTATTCAAATTATCACAGTTTCAGCTCTGTTGCCACTCATGGTAAACAATTATACCAGATCAGGTCTATAAATTTATCTTCCATTAATCCAAAAGAATAGAGAAAAGAAAGAGGAAAATGTTAAATAAGAATGCAAGGTAGAAAGCATTTAAATTAGTATGAAATAAATCCAAATTCAGTTACACAATTTCTTTGTGTCAGTTCTCTTATCTGCCCTTTTTGCCATCTGAATATTTGTTACTAGCTTACTTCTGAAACTAAGAACTGGGCAATCAAAGCACCCCTGAATCCATTTTCTGTTAGACTGAAATCAAATGCAGTTTAGTACTGACTACAGCTGTAATTTAGGGGGAAATAGCTACTTGCATTACTGCAACCTCAGCCTCAGAGAGGAACCCCCACACCCTTCTTTCACCTTTGTGTGCACAGCACTATCAAGTGTCTGATGCAAACCTTCTCTTTGCTCAGCTATGATAGACATAGGGAAAAAATAAGATTAATTATTCAGTATGGGTCCAAATTTGTTTTTCCATAAGTATATAAAAAGATAATACAGTCATTGCTTTTCTTCCTTCTGCCTTTCTGCCTTGAAATATGTGGTACTTGATTTCTTTCAGATGTATGCATGCAGAATTCATATATGAACTATGCTTCTCAGAGAAAGAAAATAAATTGTAAAATATCGAGGCTGACATAACAGAGTGACAACATATGCTATGGTTTGTGACTGTGAAAACTTCAGGGAGAATGCAGATCATCTTGTCCCTTTCACCAGTGGAAGCCCTTTCTCGTAGAGTCCAACTCTCTGTTAGAGAACAATTTTTGTGAGAAAACAGCTAGTGCTGACAACCTGACAGGCCACCAGCCTTTACAATCTCCCTGCTTATCTGATCCAGTTTCTGTGTTTCCAATATCTGAATCAGTGGTGAGAAATGAAATTGCACATGATATTCTTTTCAGACACTCATGACCAAGGATTTTGAAGTGTGTGTCAGTGCCAAAACTTAATTTCCTGATGTGTCACCATGAAGTAGTGTGACAAAGCAATGTTGTTGAAGACAGAAGTCAAAATAATACATCTCCCTCCTCTCCCCTGGGAAAAAAAGAAAAAAAAAAAGGGGAACAATGGAAAAGCAGTCCTAGTCCTCATCCCTTACTAATTTACTAACAGTCCTGTTGTCTCAAATTTAGAAACTGGTACTTTGTAGTGTGATCTTTATTAAATTTTCCCTACTGTGAGTTGTCCTGCACAGAATTCTCCAGGTTCTCAAGACCAGGTGGTGGTGAAGTGCTGAAAATGACCCAGCCAACCAAGGGACAGCTGTGAGGCAGCCCCCTTTCCACAAACAAGCACCCTCCCAACAGGCCCAGCTTTCACAGAACAGGACAAATGTCATGATGGTTACGTCACTCTTGAGAGTTCAGATGGCAAAAGTCTTGATGAAGATAGAGTAAGCGTCTACTGGATCGTCAACAGCAAAACCCTCTCTTGGTATCAGTAACACAGGGGAGCTTCCTGTGTCCTTGCCTCTTTTCATCATCCGTAAATACTCTGAGGTCTACAAGTTAAAAAAAGAATAGATTTTAGTTACTAAACCAAGATATTAGCAGTAAAAGCGTATTTTTTTGCAAGGTTGAACCTGTCTCCTTAGGCAATAAGAGGTCATTGAGTTGCTTCTCAGTGGTCTTATGGTTTGTGATTCTGATTAGTAAAATATACTTTCTTGCAACTTGAATTTTCTTCAGCTAAATATGGTTTTGAATTTTAAAAAAGATAGAGCATTTTGAATTTTGATTTTCTTCTGCAGGATTACTATCATATCTTTTTGTCATTGGATCAAGGCTTACGTGGCTCATTGCATCTATGCATAGCAAAAAATGGAACTATAATTCCTATGAGATTTTTTATAGTTCAGAATCAAGACCTTTTTGAAATGCCCTATGTAAAGACTGGTTTAAAATAAGAGTTATGTTCTTGAAAGCTAACCTTAGCATTGCGCTGGCCTTTATGACTTTGACTTGGAAATTAGCATTGCAGAGTTCAGAGAGCACACTTTCCTCCAAAATATTTTCTTAAGATGCTGTGACAGCTTTAGCAACTGCTATTTTTGGACCATTTCATTTAAAATTAATCACTTGTTGAGTTTTCAGCAAGTACATTTTATGAAAAACATGCTTGAGTCTTTTTTGTTTGTATATGAATGTAGACATATTTTTGCCTCTTCAAAAAGTTGAAAGTCTCATGCTTTTGGACTTGAGTAAGATCTTGTGAATTTTATTGCCTTTATCTGGATAGGTGCTGGCATTTAAGCAATCTCATTGTTGGCTCTAAGGCTCTGAGTCGAAAAAAACTTTTTTTAAATGTTTTCTGCTTGTGCTAGCTTTAGTTTATTGCTACAAATAATCACTTTGCCTTGTCCAGTTTTATTTGCTGTAGGAACTGGCATGACAATTGAGGTTTCTTCTGGGATTTCAAAATGAAGCTGGCAATTTAACTTCAGTCTTCTGCACCTTACAGATCTAATAGCCAGCTTGCCTTGTAGCTGCCTTCTGGAAGCGAGGCAGGGAGACTTGAAGAGCTTGAGAATCTATTTTGAAAATGTTATTATGGGGGGTTTGTCATCATACATTAGCAGTGACTGGCACATTAAACAGTGTACAAAAACTGAGTATCTTTCTGACATGACAAAGCTTTTCTATTTTGGATTGCTGAGGTTTTGCTTTTCAGGAGAGTCCAATACCAAGGTAGTGGCTTCCATAGAATTTATATCATCTGACTAGCTTGTGTTTGTGATAGATTCCTGGTGATAAGACAGATTCAGGATTGAAGCTTAAAGATGTTTTATCCTATAAGTATTAGTTCTTGTTTACAAATAATGAAGTCTGTAATCTTTTTCATCCTAATTCTTGGATCATGGTTCCTGTAGATGTGAAGCGTGGTGTATGAAAAATGACATGAATTTACTGGTCACTAGATTGTCAAAGCCAGGACTCAAAGGAAATATTTTTTTCCTATAAAGCATTCACCTGTTTTACTGCCTTGACCTTTTTCTGAGATAAGAAATTATAGTAATGTTTTTGCTTTTAGAAACACATTTGCATAAGTAATAAACCTTAGAAAAGGGCACAGGAATGACTGAATGAAATAATTTTGTTGATTAGACATTAAAAGTAGCAGCTAAAAAAACACACAGCAAGCTATTCAAGACAATACCTTTATTATTCTTTTTAGGACTAGAATTGGCCACAAGATCTCCTAAAGGAATATGAACTGATAAATTTCTCACTTGTGATATGACAAATTACTTGCAACTTTGCTTTACTTGAATAGCCGTCACACTAGAAGGACAGTGTTCATGTTAATATTTATTCATCTGGGATTTTGTTATTGAAGTCATGAAACTGAAATCATCAGAGTGTTCGAATGTGATAGCTGGCTTAAACTGCTGTTCAGGCTTTCGGGTACGAGGGGAATGGCTTCAGTGAAAAATATGAATAGAGCAGTAATGATCTTTCAGAATCAGATGATGCAATTGTCAAGAAGTCCCATCTCCCACTATTATTTATAAGCCAGAAGACAGTGTGACATACGGAGGTGAAATTTCTGATATGTAGACCACATACGCAAATGTGATGCCAGGAGCTAAAGACAGAGGAATATGGTGTGTCACTGTAGGAAAGTTTTCAAAAGAGGTAAAGAGGAAAAAAGTATTTGAAGGTGAGATAAAAAGAATAGAAAATTTCTTCCTGTATGGTACCTGGGGGATTTGAAGGAAGACAAAGTTGAGAATCAGTATTCAAAAATGTCATGTTGTTTTTCTAATTACTTTTTGTCTCTGACCTTTGAGGATTTAGGAAAATATTTAGGCTGACTAACTTCTCTAGTCAGCTGACATAAAAATATAGCTAGGCTTGGAACTATGTCACTGAAGTCTATGAAGTTTCATCTTATACTATGTTAAATGTCTTCCTTCTGTGTTGGCCTCATTAAATAAATAAAGGACAGAAATTATATTTATAAAAATGCATAAAAATAAAATATTTTGAGGTAGGAATACCTGTCTGAAACATTTTGTACACATCCAACAGCATGCAAAGGTAAATTGCCCCATTTAAGGAATAATTCTGCATACATGCTATGAGAAATGGTGCCACTGGAGTTTAATGTCTATCAAAATTTAGACATGTAATGTAGTAATGAAAACCTCTGTTCTGGGCATTGTTGTAAAATCTCCACAGTTTTCACTGCTATGAAATCAATTTAGTAATGCATCATACATGAGACGTTATGATATAATCAACTAGGCTTTGTAAAATACATGACAAAGCTATTCACTAAGTGTAACAAAATAAAAGCTACATAATTATATTCTTTACACTTAAGAAAGTAAGGAGAAATAAATTTTCTTTCTTCTCTGAACTGCTTTTTAAAAATATCATATTCATTACCTTAAGAAGACCAAAGGAAATTATGCACTATTGGAAGTACAGGAAGAAATCTGAATTTAGGGAGTGACGGGAAATATCCTCGACATTCTAATGTTATATATTATTGTCCATTCATGAGATTTTATTGTTTTGATTTGATTTATATTTGTGTAGACTGTATGGTTTTTTATTATATTTTTAAATTTAAGGTTTATAAAAGAATTATGTTATTATGTCTGCTGAGAAATAGATGAGCAACTTAAATATTGGTTCTATAACGAGGTATTATGTGACATGTCTCCCTATTACATTGCTTGTCTGAAGTGGAGGCATCATGCAACCATCATGAAACACGGAGAACATGCACATAACCCCCCCTTCAGGGTTTCAGTCTATTTTCCCCTTAAGCTAATTTGGTTATTTAAAGTTGCTTAAATCATTATTGAGTTTGTCTTTTTGTCTGCAGAACTGCTTCATAATTTATTTCGTAATTTGTGCTCACTGTGGATGAAGTTTGACTGTAGCTTTCAGTCTGAAAAACGAGACTGACTTCAGCTTGTGACTTGGCACATTGAGTGCAAAGTGTGGTAGGAAGCGCATGGCTAAGAGGAACAGAGGAGGTTAGGAATTAGGAAGTGGGGTTGGAAGGATAGTCAGTGCAAAAGGCAGCAGGGAGTCTGGTATCGAAGGTGTTAAGAGATGAGCAATAACATGGGACCTTAAAATAAAGAGAGGAAGTTAAATAGAAGGAAATTGATAGGCAGTAAATGAAGGGATACAGAAGAAGAAGAGAGACCGGAGTGGTAAGGAACGAGCTCTAGTACCAGGGGAAAACTGAATTCTGTGAAGAGCTTGGTCACTGAGGTGGAGTTTTAAACATTGGTAGGACACATTGAGGTAACTGAATATGCTTTCACTGGTAGCCAGCGGACTGGGTTGAAAGTCACTACAGCAGAAGTGATAGTTAAAGATAATAAAACAAGAAGGCAAAGCTGAACACAAACTGCAGCTCCTAAGAGGAGCTCATAATGCCATGTATTAGTCCCAAGAAGGTTTGTAACCCTCCAGCACGGCCTGCAGCACATACTCCATATATTGCATAATCACAATGTGTATTGCATTTACATTTTCTAGGCTTCATTTGTAAACTTAATAAAGTGTTTGTTTTTCTGTGTAAATTTTGCAGTAATGTAATTTTTGAAATGCAGGTTTTTATCATACCCTTAATGTATTTCTATTACATTACTTGGCCTAAAGAAAGAAGTGAGTGGTATGTTTCTTTGCTAAAAGAAAACAAACAAACAAAAAAATAGAATGGTCTAGTTTTTCTAGACAAACTGAGCAAAAGCTGTAGATCAGTTACATGGTAGAACAATATAGGGAACTGAAGAATAGGAAGAGAAAATTTACTAATCTAAAAATGTCTATTCTTTTGTTCCTAGGTTCAGACATCGTTCAATGGTTAACGAAGAACTTATCTATAGAAGACCCAGGTAATTGCTCTTTTTTTCATATCTGAAAATTCTAGTTTGTATTTTAAAATGATTGGACATGACTTTGTCTTCTGTTGCAGTGGGGGTGGCCAGGCAGCATTTGACCAGTATGATTTCAATAGCAAAAAAGACAGCATCACACCTTAGAAAGCTTTGTTACGAATCTGAGGATTTTGTTATTGGAGCAGGTACCAGGAAACAAGATGATGGCCCAGAATGAAAACGATAGCTGCTTTAATTAGTAAAAAAAATACTTTAAGTTCTACTCCATGAGGAATTTGCTCAGTGTCATGCTAAATAGTTCATTAAACATGTGCTGTTTTCTTAACAGACTTTTTCAGTATATAGAAAATAAATAGAACTAACAAAGTATGCTCTTGTACTGTTACCAAGAGCTGCATTTCTATTCTTAAGTTTAGACACTTTTATAGCATCTTAGAATCACAGAATCACAGAATCATAGAATGGTTAGATTTGGAAGGACCCTTAAAGATCATCTAGTTCCAACCCCCTTGTCACAGGCAGGGACACCTGCCACTAAACCAGATTGCTCAAAGCCCCATCCAACCTGGCCTTGAACACTTCCAGGGATGGGGCATCCACAACTTCCCTGGNCTTGGGATTGCCCCAACCCACGTGCAGGACCTTGCATTTGGCGTTGTTGAACTTCATGAGGTTGGCACAGGCCCACCTCTCAAGCCTGTCCAGGTCCCTCTGGATGGCATCCCTCCCCTCCAGCATGTCGACTGCCCCACACAGCTTGGTGTCGACAGCAAACTTGCAGAGGGTGCATCTTAAATGGAAAGTGAACTGTAAATAAAATCCAACGGTGAGGAAGAACAGTTCATTGCTCAATCAACTGGGTTGGAACGTGGAAGTAAAGCTTTGGTTCCAAGCTCTGCTGCAGGTTTCTTGTGCAGCCAGCAGAAAATGCTGTTTGGTGTGTATCTGATATTTATTTCCCTGATTTACAGGAATCTTGTTAAATGATCTGAAATTTTCTGGAAAGGAATGATTTCTAGTAGAAAATGCTGAATGGCAGAAATAAAATATTCTGTGGAAGTTCCTATTATCTTTTGGTTAGGGGAAAGATAATCTTTCTTCTTTAAAGAATGATCAAAATACTTATTTTTTCTCTCTCTGTTTCAGACTTTTGGGAATGGGATTTATGTTTTATTTTGTTTTGTTTTGTTTTTTAAATTTAAAAAATGTGGTTTTCTGTCATATTAGAAATGAAAGTATGATCATTGTGGAATTCCAGTAAAAAATAAAATCACTTTGTTTAAAAACTTGAATAATGAGGAACTATTATAAATGCATAATTTGATATCTGGAAGTAGCCAGTTCACAACTTATGTATACGTTTCATGAAAGAGATCACTAATTGCTTCCAGTTTTATGTAACTTTACACAATGTGTCATACATTTGCTTCCTGAAGATAAAGCGGAGGTTGCAAGAGACCTATGTTTGATATTGTATTTCTCAGCTGTGAGCTACAAAATTCTCACCTATCTATATTTATCAAGAGTTTGAAAGATTGCCATTTGATGTTTATTTGATATGGAAGCTTAACCTTTATTTGTCAAACCAGAGCTGCAATACTGGGATAGGCTGTCATTCAGATTATCTGGTTGTTGCAAAATTTGGAATAAAAGAAACCTTAAACTAAATGGAAAACACGGTTCATTATGTTGATATCCAATTAAAATTAAACAAACACACAAACTACTAACATATGTAACCAGAACACCATGGTAATTTAATTTAAGATGGGTTTTATCCTCTCAGATTGCATGGGTGGAAAAAACTATCCGCAAAGACAAAAATGTCTTATGCATATCGGTCCTAGTCCAAAGTCAGCTATCTGAGCTGGCTGGATGCAAATCTTCAGAAAGCCAATTGCCCTAAATGCTGCCTTTGGGTAGTGATCAGAATTGCCAGATAGCAGTGGACCAAACAAAGTATTTTTATTCTGTAATTTCTTGGCATTTTGTCATGAAATTTGTGTTTCAGGGCTTTCTGTTGACCTGACAGATGGTGAGCAAGAGCTATTCACATGACAAAGCCTCTGAAAATACTCTGTTTTGTAAAATTTTTTAAGTGTGTGACTTATTGTTCTAGTTCGAGACAAGACAATCTTGAATTTCCTGTGGAAAAGCCCTAAATTTCTGTGAACTGTTGTCACCATAATTTGGATTTACAGTATCTTCTGTTTGCTTTTCACTAGTGTGTCGCGGTTCTACTACAGCTGTCTTAAAACTCCCCCTTAGGGTCTTGTTGCAAAGCTTTTGTGAAGATATGCAATTTTGTGATGCAAAAATAAATAATGCCTGTGTTTGCACTGAAAGTTATAATTTCTGTCTAATTCTGATATCAGCAACATACCTGTAAGAGCAACATAAAGTAGACCTTTGTTCCCATATTTTAAGAGTGTATTCTACTCTGTCCAGAAAAATTTAAGGGCTATTTGTACACCTCATCTACCAGTGCTGTGAACTACTTGTGCGAGCAAGGCATGAAAATTGTCCTTTAAGGGGTAAGCAGCAGTTAGATTCACAGAATCATAGAACAGCCCAGGTTGGAAGGGACCTCGGAAGATCATCTGGTCCAACCTTTCATGGGAAAGGGAGCCTAGATGAGATTATCTAGCACCCTGTGCAGTTGCGCCTTGAACACCTCCAGTGATGGGGACTCCACCATATCCCTGGGGAGGTTGCTCCCATGATTGATTGTTCTCACTGTAAAAAATGTCTTTATCAAGATGAAATCTCTCCCCGTGCAACTTGTACCCATTGCCCCTTGTCCTCTCCGTGTGGCTCCTAGTGAAGAGAGCCTCTGTCCTCTTTGTAGCTGTACTGGAAAACTGTGATGAGGTCCTCTCTGAGCCTTCTGTTCTCCAGGGTGAAAACACCTAACTCATTTAGTCAACTTGTTCTTTAGTGAATCAAAGAACTAGTAAGAAGGAAGTGGCACTACCATACCAAAAAAAAAAAAAGAAAAAGTCATGATTTGTAGTGCAATTTTTTTCCTTTGTTTTATGTAGGGAATACAACTCCAATACCATTTAAGTGGGAATGAAGAAGGCTGCTTTATGGATAGTGGGAGAGCAAAAGGCAGGAGAAGGTCTGGCAGTAACATTTGCTTTCACTGTGTTAATAAGTGTAAAGCTATTATATGGAAACAGCAATCTCAAAAAATAGTTACAAATATAAATTGCCAGTCAAAAGAAAACCCTGCATATTTTTCATAAATAGAAAATCTTTTTCTGTGGAAGATTTGAAAGATTTTGGCTTGCTGCAGTAAATCTCCATCAAGAAAATAAACTGGACATGATTGGTGGATTCTGCTAAATTATACCGGATTTGAAGTTATTTCAGTGGAGCAGAGTAGAGCTTGTGCCCAGAATATCTGTGCGCAACATACAGTTGCTGTTACATTGTTTGCTTTTCAATATGTATTTAAAAAAATGTTTGTGTTTCAGCCTACAGCTCATCTGTAAAATTTTAAGGAACAGAAATTATCTAAGTTATTTTTAATGTGGAAGTTTAATTCAGTCATAAAAATAAGCCTGATCTCAACCCAAAAAGAAGCAATTAACTGAGTTTACAGAATTGTAAGGGCTTATGGTTTGGCACTTAGACCTGTGTTTATTGAATTGACCATTACAGGATAAGTGCTGACTCTTCACTAATGGTGCCAATTACTTTCAATGTGGAAAATCTACTCTGTTTTTCTACATTGTGTTTTTCTTTTTTAAAGTGATAATTAGTGCCGTGAAATGTACCAGAATGACCACACTAGAGACTGAAGTCCTTTTAATCCTTAGGAGAAGAAAATAGAACAAAAAAGTTAGACTGCTGAAGATGTCAGCTGAAATTTCCAAGACACTAGTTCTGTACTTGGTTCTTGCATCAATTTCTTTGATGCCCTTTGGACAGACACTTGGTTTCTCTATTACCTAGCATTCCAACACGCTAATGGTAAATCATGCTGTTGTCTCTTTAAGGAGAAAAACCAGTGTCGGTTTTCAAGTATTTTCGTAATGAAATGTGTGTTATTCACAAACATGCGTTTCATCCTTAAGTTAGCCCATGAAGGTTTTCTGTCTAGGTGGCTCAGAAAGAGCTTCTAAGAGTTGATAATATGTTTAGCCATTATCCCCTTGTTCCTTCACAGTACCTTTGCTCCTGAGTGTTGCTTATTTAATTTACTCATATCTGCAAAGGCATTTGAATTTGGCTGAAGGCACTTCATTATTGGATGGTTACTCTAGCAAAGCCACAGTACTGCAGCCAGCTCCAGAATGCACAGCCTTTGCATTCAGACTGCCTTGGTCCAGCTCATTTTGGCAGTCTGTTGTAGAAGTTTGCTACTGCTCTCGGACATCAAGAATTACACTAAAGTCAAATGTATATGACTAAATCAAACTTTGTAAGGTATAAAACAAGACTGTACCTTGAAATAGACACCCTCCTGTGATTTTTCAACTTTAGTTCTTGCCATTAATAGTCTGTTCCCTTAACTGATGTAGCTAATTTCATAGAATCATAGAATCATTTAGGTTGGAAAAGACCTTTAAGATCATCTAGTCCAACCATTGACCCTACTCTACCAGGTCTGCCACTAAACCATGTCTCTAAGCACCACATCTACATGACTTTTAAACACATCTAGGGATGGTGACTCAACCACCTCCCTGGACAGCCTGTTACAATGTTTGATAACTCTTTCAGGGAAAATTTTTTTCCTGATGTCCAGCCTAAACCTCCCCTGGCGCAACTTGAACCCGTTTCCTCTTGTCCTATCGCTAATTACTTGGGAGAAGAGACCAGCTCCCACCTCACTACAACCTCCTTCCAGGTAACTGTAGAAAGCAATAAGGTCTCCCCTCAACCTTCTCTTCTCCAGACTAAACAATCCTAATTCCCTCAGCCGCTTCTCATAACGCATGTTCTCCAGACCCCTC
>VYXH01005060.1:524664-538914 GCA_013397275.1 Burhinus bistriatus | reverse complement strand
GTCACTAACTGCTTCCTCTTGGATTACGGGGGGTTTATTCTGCTCTTCATCCCTGTCTTCCAGCTCGGGGGGCTGAATACCCTAAGGATGACTCATCTTACTGTTAAAGACTGAGGCAAAGAAGGCATTGAGTACCTCAGCCTCCTCCTCATCCTTGTTGACAATCTTCCCTTCTGCATCCAGTAAGGGGTGGAGATTCTCCCTGGCTCTCTTTGTTGTTAGTGTATTTGTAAAAACCTTTTTTGTTATCTCTTACAACAGTGGCCAGATTAAGTTCTAGCTGTTCTTTCGCCTTTCTGATGTTTTTTCTGCATGACCTAACTAGATCCCTATACTCTTCTTGCATTGCCTGCCCCTTCTTCCAAAGGTGGTAAACTCTCCTTTTTTCCCTGAGTCCCAGCAAAAGCTCCCTGTTCAGCCAGGTCGGTCGTCTTCCCTGCCGGTTCATCTTACGATGCATGGGGATAGCCTGCTCCTGTGCCTCTGAGACTTCCTTCTTGAAGAATGTCCAGCCTTCCTGGACCCCTTTGCCCTTCAGAACTGTCTCCCAGATGCCAACCAGCAGCAATGTAAACTGTTGTCACTGATCCAGTGCAATAAAAAAAGAGGACTCAGTAGCACAACAGTTGTGTTCTTGCACCTTTCTCTCTTTTGCTTTGTAGTAAAATCTCTCTCCAGCAGCTGCTGTATTAATAATGACCTTGATAATACACAATACTTGCTCTAAAGAGTTAGAAGAAAATTATTAGGGTTTTTATTTGAATTTTTGAAAGTGTACTTGAAAGATTGTTCAGCTCTAAGTTATTTCTGCCCCTTTCCCCATGCATATGCAGTAAGGTAGCAGCAAAGAGCAGCAGCCAGACGAGATGTTCTAAACAATTGCCATTTGGGAGACAGCACAAGACAGCTGCAAGCGAAGGGGTGGTTTTTTCAGAGTTTGCTAATGGAGACAAGAGCCTGTTATGAAAAGGAAGAAAGAAGGGAATGGAAAGGTCATGCTTACGTTTGCAGTCTTTGCATTAATCAAAACCTGTGGAAATACAGCAAGAGTAGAATGCATCCCATTTATCAGCTTAACTATAAAAAAAAAAGCTGATAAAAGTAATTTACACTCCCTGCCTGCATAACTGTCATATTAGGAACCCAGGAACACCAAGTGTCATGGGTACAGTCACATATTTCACTCATAAGGGAGAAGCAGCAATACACTTTATTGATATAAAACAGTGAGTTAACAAAGTTTAATGGTAAGTGCGACAGTGGTTTAACAAGATTCTATGGCAAAGTACACTTGGTTACTTACTGCATAGAGGACAGGGTCAGACAAAACTGTCAGGGAGACCTTCCCAATGAGTCATGAGGTTCAGAAAGGGCCCCCTTGCTTTCTAAAATCCTTCTCAGAGAGGAGTCTAGGTGCAGCTGGATCCAGTCCTGGTTCTAGACTTGGTCAACAGTTTTTGTCTAAAGGATTATATATGTGCAATCAATCCTTTATATCACTTAGCTAAGATGTCAAAGTTTAACATGTTATTAATCACTTACCAAGAATCTGTTGCGGCAAGGAATCTCTCAACCACAAGGAGTAACTTTGAGCGGTGTCCCTTCTGGAGGGGAAATCCTGGTGAGCAGCCTGCTGCTGTGCAGGAGACCTCAACGAGCTGTTGACACACACGCTTACCTGTGTGTGGCACTTGATGGGCTTATAGCCACGGCTGTGGTTTCAGCACGGCAATGGTAAATGTTCACGTGCAGAGGTTATTTTATTTGCCCAAAGCCTTTACATAGATTTTGGAAATGGCAAACAGCGGTGTATTGCCTGTAATAACAGACTGAATGGAATTCAGGTTTTTCCACTGAATTTTTTTCCAGTTTGATATAATCTATTGCCCTGTGTAGACTGCATGTGTTAGGAGTGTCTCCCAAGAGCACAGAGCAGCAGGGCCAGCCTGGAGTGAGCTTTCGCTCTACATATGTGCCAGTACTGTTTGAACAGCCTTGTTTCCATGTAGTCACTCTTGAAGGTGATTAATGTGTTTCTAGGTTGGCCAGTTTATTTTCTTGCTTGCAGATAGCTGGTAGGTTACATCAGTGCTCATTTCCAGGTTCCTTTCAAGGAGCAGTCATTTCTTCTGGTATGTTTAGTAGTGTGGCAGCTGGTTGAAAATGAACAGTTTTTTAAACTTGCAGGGAAGAAATGGAGTTTGTGACTGGTAGAGATGCAAAGAGTTCATGGTATCAGCAACAAATCGCTTCCTTTACATACATCAAACTGTCACAACCTTTTCCATCATACTAAGCATGTCTAAATAAAATTCATCCTCCCTAGTTGCCTTAAAGTGTCACTGTTTTATGAGATACTCTGTAAAATAGTTTATGGTTTTTCATCCTAGTAATTAATACACTGTGCTTGTAGATAGCAGGATTTATGGATAATACAATATCGAAAACTCTGAAGAATCCCTTTAGAAACCACTTAATAAACAGTGAAAGATATTATCTTAAGATTTTTGTCAATATAATAGGTTATATTAACTAGGTACAAAATAGGTCTAGTCTAGTTACCTAATCCTACTTATTATTAAAGTAATTCTATAAACTTTTGAATTACTTATAAAGCATTAATGAGTTGTATCTGTTTAATTTATAAATTAATTTCCATATTGGAGTAATGGATAAAGATCACAAGTATGCAATTTGTCACCTTCTAGCATAATTTGCTGTATAACAATAAGAATAAAATAACATTACTGCTACTGGTACAACAAAATATACATGTTCTGTAACATTGTTTCTGTGACCAACCTGTTTGCTGTTGTCAATAGCATACTAATTCAAAATAGATCTCTTTTGGTTCTTATTAGGCTTTGAGTAACCTGGTCTAGTGGAAGGTATCCCTGCCCATGGCAAGGGGGGGTTGGAACTAGTTTATCTTTAAGGTCCCTTCCAACCCAAACCATTCTATGATTCAGCTATAACTGCTGTGTCATATGTATTTCCTATATAAAAACAGAACTCTATTGACGTTTGCGTACTTTTGGTTAAAACCAAACCTTCAACTGAGTTTTTAAATTTCATTTTTCTTAATACTACCCCTGATTCCATGGTGACGTCTTCAAAGCTATTTATTTTTAATAAGAAATAATTCATGCCTTTAATAGTAAAGTCTCCAAATTCTATGCAGAATTATTTTCAGTGGTATGTGTAATACCTTCACATGACATCCACTCCTTCCTCCTTTGTTTTAATTGTGAAAGGTGAAATTCCAACTCCACAAAGGCTGGAGGTTTTCTCATTCACTCCAAAAGAAACAAGATTTAACTAGATGCCTTTTAAAATAGTATTAGTTGTAACATGGCCTTTAAGCTATATCTCAGGCTAAAATCCAAAAGCTAGTTAGATTTTAAAAATTGAAACAAACCAACAATCAGCATTTTCTTTAGAATTCGGTAGGCGGTATGGGATTTATTTCACTGAGGTCTTTGAGAGTCTTACTGAGTGAAGAGTAAGAAAAAAGTACTGAATAGAATACAAAGTACCAATGAGAAAAATAAGTCTGAAGAAGCCTACTCAGATAAAAAGTTAATGCTAAAAGTATTACCAGATCCAGATAATAGAAGCTGAAAAATTGGTAAGCATTAATTTCAAGTAATCTCATTGGAAAGAACTTCAGATGCTCTGTTGAACCAATGGAAGGAATGTATTTCATCCCTTCTATCACAAAACAAATTAGGCTATAAGAAATCTAAATTACACAATTGAAATCTTTACCCATGAATTTACTTCGAGGCACACAGCTTCATCATAAAGCTATATATAAGATGAGCTATTCAAAACTGATACTGGCTTCTCCCCAGTGATTCAAAAAGTCTGGAAAGCTTTATAATCAGTTTTGAGAATCAAATCCCAAATAGGGCAATTTTTCTTCCTTAGTTTTCATTGAAAATTCTCCACATCATTGTTCTTCTAAGGAACTGGTTTTCCTAAACTGGGTATCTCCGTCCAGGTGTTGTACCAATCTCTTTTCCTTGATGCCATTGCTCAGAATATGGAACCAATATCTCCGCATAAGGCAAATGTGTGTAAGGCCAATATTAACTTCCTACTGATGCATCAGATTTTCAAAATAACTGGCTTTGGATACCAAATCCTGCTGATTCAAAAATGTTATCCATTCCCCATCTTCTCTGCTTGCACTGTAACTCTCCACTCTAGTAGCTGCTGCTTTTTGATTAGTCAGCATAGTCAGAGACTATTATGATACTGTCTTTGTTAATAACAATAAAACATATCTATTGACTTAACTTAGCTAAGGACAAAAGTACAACTGAAGAATCATAGAAAAGGTATGCCCTTTTAGGGAGAACTCTGATAACTTTTAGAAGTAAAGCTCATTAATTAATTGCAGAAATCAAATTATAATGACATTCCTAATAAAATATTTGATCTCATTTTTACTAAAGTTACTTTGATAGCCTCCTTCTGAACCTTTGGGATCATACCAAGTTTTGGAGGTTTAAGAGGAAGAACATTTACTAATTCCCAATTCATACTGGCATAATTAATTAAAAGCATCTAAATAATTGTCTAGAGACTTCATTAGCTTTCTGCTTCCTTGTTTCCCAGAGAACTGTGTTATATAGTAATGGAAAGTGCAAGTAGGTGGAAGTGAGATTTTAAATCTGGACAATTTAATTGAATAAAAGTAGTTAAAATCCTATTTCATCTTGCCAACAGCTGCTGCAGCTATTTATAGTCAAGTAAACAATTTTTTTTTTATATTTACGTGTTGTATGTAGTAGGTGATGACTGGAAGGTTAACGTAAGGCCTTCTCTTGATTTGTTACTAAATGTTCTTAAGAGGATTTTCGGTTTTCCCATAACGTGTAGAGAAATACTGCCATCCACACAAGAGCATAGTGACGGTTCAAGATTAAGTGAACTGCTGGATGCTCTGGTTTACTACGCGAAGGACATCATTGCTTGCCATTTCATCCTGGACAGATTAGTATTTCCTAGGCACTCTGTCATTTTTCAATATTCCTTTCCCTCTTTTTCTTCCTTTTTTTCCTCTCCTCTCTCCTTGTCTTGCCTCTCCTAGCCTCTCTTTTTTTATCTCTGTGCTTCATTTCCCGATTTTACTGCAGAGAATATCCTCTGGTTCTCAACTGCTTTCAGCTGCTGGTTGGATCTAATTCACGTGTTCTTCTCCATTTGGATGTTCTCCCTCTAATGTTTCTCCTTTCTTCTAATTTCACTGGTTGCATTCAGTCACCTACTCAAATTTCACAAATTTTCAGGATTTTTACCGTTTGTGTGGTAGAGTGGGTGACAAGAGCCATGTCTACTGTGGTTTTGTAGCTGCAAGACCTCATTTGGCTTTGAAACACTTGGATACACAAAGTATGAAATATCTAGTATCAACAAAATCTGATTTTATCTCTTCCTTCTACATTTAGATTCTCCCACTGGAGAAGAAATAGGTCATTCAGTGAGACCTCGTCTCTTTTTGTAGAAAAGAAAAAGCCTTTATGAAAGGGTTTTCATTGAGCTGTTTTTGCTAATTAGAGTCTCTCAGTATTTCTGTATTTTTATATAGAGAGTTTATCTGGCTGAACTGACAGTTCTCTACAATTATCTGGGTAAATCCTGTGCAATGGGAAGAAGTGAGCATAGAGGGGGGGTTATGACAATAGGACCATGTGATTCAGCGTGTAAAAATGGCATAAAATGGAGTTTTGCAACATCTGGAAAGTTTACTTTCATCTTTTATTTTGATGTGGACAGTGCAATACATTTTACTTGCCAAAGAGTGAATTATAAATAATGGATCAAGAGAACTCTCAAAAAGTCATCCAATTTGTAATAACTGCCTTGGGTTTGGTATATATGCATCCTAAATAACTATCTGATCACATGGGGAATTGCGTTCCTATGTTATTCTCTGGGAAGCTACCTCCACACTCTTTGTTGTTACCTTGCCTGAACTTTGATGGTATTTTTCACTGATATGTGTCTCAGTGACACCAATTTACTTATAAAGCTTTTAACTCCTGCTGGACTTTAATAGCACAGCATTCTTCCCATTGAAAGAAATACATTATTTTCAGCATTTTATGCTCTCGGTTTGCTGGAGTTATGAAAATTGTTATAAAGAGGATTGTATTCCCCTTTACTGTGTTGAGTGCAGTGAAAGAGGCAGTTATTTTTCTAGCTGCTGCTGCTGCATGTTCTTTGTATTATCTGAACTGCCTGGTCATAAGTGGGTGTTCTGTGATTATGATAGCAATGCATGACAATGATACAAAATTAATGGTTGATGTAGTAGCAATTGATATCAAAACAGCCTTAGAAACTAAAAAAGTGTCATGATTCATCTTAAGCAGCAGTAATCATAGCAGGAGTTTAGTGCTACCTATTGCTTACCCTCACCCAACCTGTGAAACTCCACATTAGCTGACATCCCTCTGATTCAACAATATTATCTTCTGTAGTTCCTTCAGGAACAAATATTTTGTGCACTGAAAAAGCCTGTGCCCACTCTTGCTATTTGCTGGCCACAAATCCAAGTGGTGCATCAACCACAGCAGTCATTCACATGCCCTGGATCTGCCAAGCCTTAATTGGGGTCTCCTCCTTTGAAACCCCACCCCAGACACATGCCTGGCTGTGCCAGCACCTATTGGTCATGTGCTTGGAGTGTGCTGTTGTAACTACTCCCGTGCCTGTGATGTCCAAACACAGCTGATTGAGAGGGGAGCTGGCAGGTGGCTAGCTGTGCCTTGCCTGGAATGTGACAAGGAAAGGGAGAAGCAGTGACACTGTGCTGCAGCCAGGGAAGCATGCCGCTGTACAGGGCACCACGCCTGAGGGAACCTTGATGTAAAATAAGTTTCCTGGATAACACTCGCTTGTACAAGTTCTTGGGTGTCATGTGCCATGGAGAAGGTATCACATAGTTCCCCACTGAACGTTTGCAGCCAAACAATTTGATCATGCGTCTGCAGACCCAGCCACTGGAGGAGAAGAAAGTAGGAAGATCTGGTGTACTAACAGCAACTGACAAGCAGTATGCAAGAAAACCTGAAATAATAGCATAATATTTCTACTATTGAGTAGAAGTAGTCTATGTCCAATATTTTGGGTCTTCTACAGATGCTTGAAATTATGGAATAAGATTTCATCTGAGAGACTTTTCTAAAGTATGGTATTTGCAGTAGTGGGTTTTTATGTACTTTTTTTTTTTCTTTGTCTTTAGCAGGTTTGCTCAAAAGAGTGCACATATGACTGTATATATTAGCACAGAGTTTCATTCTGAGGGGAATGAGGGAAGTGTTAGGAAATATCTTGTGAAGACAAGTTCAGACTGTCATTAGGGGAAACAAGAGACACAGTGTTTGATTTTCTGTATTTTGCCCTGGAGAAGCATGGGAATCAAAGCTCAAACTAAAAAGTTGATGTTTCAGAGGAAGTGCCAGTGGGAAAAACAGGAAACCCATACTTCAAAGGAGTCTGGATTTCATCCTTCTATCATTTCAATTTAAAGAGACAAGAGATATCAGTAATAAAATAGAAAAAAGTTTGTGATTTCTGCAAAATTGAAAATGGAAAAAAAATCAAGAGTAGTACCTGTGAAATTAGAAGAAACATTTTATAAGTGCTGATGGGTTGGTGGGTACAGAGCTACATTACCCCATTGGAAGGCCTGATTGCTGGTATGATATTGGTAGGCAATTTAAAAAATTGAGGAGAGAGATGTCAGGGAAACTAAAGACAATTTTAAAAACATTCAAGCCTCTTTTTGTCACCGCGTGCTGAATGAACTTGCTATCTAGGGACTAAATTGTGCCGTATTCTGTTTTCAGTGGTAGTTAAGTTGACCCTGTGTTTGCAGCTTGATTGGAAATCTTCCACCCTGTGTAGCTGCACGTTTCCAGTATGCCAAACAAACATGCTAAGCAAATATTTCAGAGGTGAAGTTATAGTACTGCTCAATACCAGCACCTCACTCCCCATTTGTCTCATGAGACCTCAAGTTGCAACTCCCTTTTTTTTTTTTGTCAACATGAAAGCTGTGGTCCTCACCTCAAGTCATTACGTTTTGATGTCTCAGGGGTTTGCCTTTCAAGATACAATTTTATTAAGAGAATAAAAGCTAAGCTTTAGTAGGAGGTAGCAACAGTTAGTGCGTGAATCAGCTGAAATCCAGTGGGAAACAATCATATGAAAAATTTAACAGACAATACTTAAAAAGTTTTCAAGAGGAAGGTCTGTGTATTGCTAACAGTTAAATGCAACTTCTTTTTCAGGGACTAACTTCTTTTTTTCTTCCTTTTGATAACCCTTTTCTACTCTTATTTTTTTCTTTTTTTTTTTTCTTTTTTCCTTCTCTTGTGAGTGAAGAAAGGTCTTTTGCTTTGCTTTTTTTTTTTTTTTTTTTTTTTCTTTCAAGAAACTATAGGTCAGCTTCCCCTTTCATTCAGTCTTTCATGGTGGCATGACTCCTGTTGACCTTGTCTGGAGAAAATCTTTCCAGGCTTATGTCAAACATTTAGCTCAGTCCCAATTCACCCACATCTTGTGAGCACATAAGGCAAGACTGGTAGCACGTCCCTGGTTCACTGGATGTTTTTGTGAACAAAGCAGTCGATGTTTCAGGTGTACATCATTGTCTCTAGACTTGGGATATGTGTGTAAGTGACGCCCTACGTTATAGATCAGCTCAGTTGTAAGGGTGGACATTACCATTCCTTGGGCAGATGAGGATTCATGGCACACCTCTGATAAGTTTCCCCCCTTACCTGCTGGTCTATATTCCTACTGGCCTGCTGATGGCATCAGCAGCCACTGTCTAGCACAGGACAAGCCAAATCCTACCTATTTAGGAAAGCTGCTGTGGTGACAGATAACTTGGTTTGTGATGGATGTCTTGGAATCAAGCATAAATCTCATCTTAACTGTGTTTGGGTAAATAGCACTTCTTCCTTCACAGACTCTTTTGCCCTCCCTGAAATGACTCTCACTGAGTGCTACTCCCTTTGCAAATTCCATCCTTCAGATGGGACAAAAGAGAGAGGTTTATAGTGACGTGGGTGTTCAAGAACTTTTCTAGCTGTTTTGTTTTCCCCTCTTTAAATGCCACAGTCAGGCCCAGAGAGTGAGTCTCTCCTACGCTTTGTGTGAGCTTGAGAAGCAGGTTGTATTCTATTGCTTTAACTTAAAGTTAATCCTTTGCAGCTTGTGTTCGCACTGGCAATGAAATGACAGCAGGAGTAAGTGATAATGTCTTGGCATTCGACACTTAAAATGAATGTGTGCCTGTGAAGTTCTGACTCATTAATTCTTTTTTCCAGGCAGCGGTGTGGCTTAGCAATGCACTTCAGTACTGTGGTAGATTTTAGATTAGAAAAATAACCCAGAATAACAAACACTTTATTGTTTGATGGAAAGGGAGGTTTTCATTTGTTTGACATTTTTGTATCAAAAAGTGTATGAAAAACTTGCAGGTTTGGGTTTTTCACTGTCACTTACATCATATAGCAATCTCGACACAAAATGCCCCAAACCATGTTCCTTGTAGGAAATCTATCTTCAGAACTGAGCTGCACAGAAGAACATAAAAAAGACTCTGAAAAATGCCATTTTATAGTACAGCAGGATTGGGAATCACCCTGTTTTCCTTTCCTCAGTCCCTTGGAAGTTATTGCAAGCCACTTCAGATGTTGTAAGACTATAATGGTATGATACTATAAAGTCTTTTACAGAATCATAGAATCATAGAATGGTAATAGTTGGAAGGGACCTTAAAGATCATCTAGTTCCAACCCCCCTGCCATGGACAGGGACACCTACCACTAGACCAGATTGCTCAAAGCCCCATCCAACCTGGCCTTGAACACTTCCAGGGATGGGGTATCCACAACTTCCCTGGACAAGCTGTTCCAGTGTCTCACCACCCTGACAGTAAAGAATTTCTTCCTAATATCTAATGTAAATCTCCCCTCTTTCAGTTTAAAACTGTTACCCCTCATCCTAGCACTACACTCCCTGATAAAGAGTCCCTCCCAATCTTTCCTGTAGGCNTGGATGGCATCCCTCCCCTGCAGTGTGTGGACTGCCACACACAGCTTGGTGTTGTCGGCAAACTTGCTGAGGGTGCACTCAATCCCACTGTCCATGTCACCAACAAAGGTGTTAAATAGTGCTGATCCCAATACTGACCCCTGAAGAACACCACTCGTCACTGGTCTCCACTTGAACATTGAGCTGTTGACCACAACTCTTTGAGTGTGACCATCCAGCCAGTTCCTTATCCACCGAGTGATCCATCCATCAAATCCATGTCTCTCCAATTTAGAGACAAGGATGTTGTGCAGGACAGTGTCAAATGCTTTACATAAGTCTAGGTAGATGATGTCAGTTGCTCTTCCCTTATACACCAATGCTGTAACACCATCATAGAAGGCCACCAAATTTGTCAAAATGGACTTCAGACCAAAGGTAGATATAGAGACCAAATCACCTGAAGCCCTGAGATGCATAAGAAAATGTGGAATGACAGCAATCACTGAAAACTTATCTTTTAAGGTGTTTCAAAGCACAGAAACATGTTTATTCCTAAGAAAAACAAGGAACATCCATCCTTTTTAGTCCCCTCCTGTGGATGTTATCATAAGAAACAACTTGTTCCACTGATATTACCATACCCTGAAATTTAAGATGAATGAACTATCATCAATCCAAACAACAGCTATTACAGTAAGGAGAAAACTGCACTACATTTAAAAAGAAAATAAAATGAAAACTCAACAACCAGCGTGTATTTTTTTTTCTTTAGATTTCATCAGGTCTGCATTGTCCCAAAGCATATTAAATGTGACTAGCATTTAATCCATCAAGATCACTGTCCTTGTAATGGCACAGCAGATGGCTGGGCAGTATTACTTCTCACAAAAATGATTGCTAATCAACCTATATACATGTGTTGTTCACTTCACCCACTCGGCTAAATAAAGTTCAACAGCAGAGTGAACCATGGAATTTTAAGCTTTTTCTGAGCTTTTAGCCCAGCAATAGCATACACAATGCGAATCAAAACTACACCTACAGCAACATTTTGAATTTATATAAAATATTTCTTAGCCTGTTGAAATGCACCGGGCTCATAAAGATGTATTTCTGTCTGTCATCTGAGGTGTTTCTTTTGCATTAGCTGTTATAACTCAGAACTGCTGCAGCATGCTGATGTTTTTTTAGGTATGAAAAATGGAAACAGTGGTTTGAGTAAATTTGTTTCTTGAATATGCTGTTCCACTTTTCAGCAGTATCACTGCTAGGAAGTATTCCTGCAACCTTGGTTCAGATAATTGATGTCTCCAAAACAAGCAGTCAAGAACAGAGGAAGCTGAAGTCTAGTCTGTTCTTCCAGTTACACCTCCATGAGCTTTGTGTCCCTTAGATTTTTTGTGTGATGTCTCTGGCTGCAGTTTTTATTCATTGTATATCAGTTGACTGCGATTTGAATTATGCCTTCTCAGTGAGGCTATCTGGGTGTAGCTGAGAATGTAGTTTACGTTGCATATTCTTACACACAGTGGCTGAAGACTGCGAAATAATAGTTGTGTAGTAACGCATTTCTGTGTGCATCTGTGTACACTTGCCATCTAAAAAACTAGTATTTTTTTGCTTTTAGTCTACGTGCCTCCAATTTGGTGAATTTGTATCCTGAATACATATAAACACTACTCTTTCTATCTGGTAACCTTTATATTTAAAAGTATTTTTTCAGGCTTCTGTTTGTTTGGGGTTTTTTTTTAGCTAATGCACTTCATAGAAGTTTTTGATGTTCCTAATCTCCATCTGCCATTCTTCCAGATGAAAGGTGCTTATTTAAGTGAAAATCCCCTAACTTCACATACAGGAATAGCTGAGGAATTCAGAAACTGTCTGAACTGAACTTCTAGGCATTTAGGCATGTAGGACTATGCTGCTGGCTACATTTTCCTTTTCAAGCTCATGGTTTTGTTTCCTACATCCTACTGTTCCACTTCACTGTCTTCTTACAGTATTTATTTTTCAGTCTGATTTTAGCAAATTGAGATGTATATCAAAGTCTTGCCTTTGTTGTGTCTGTAATACACTGGACAATTTCTTGCTTGGAGATTAGGACCCTCCTGAGAGCTCAGTTTTCTTTCTGTGTAGAAGTTCTACTGCTGCTGTGCAGAGAACAGCAACGTTAGTCCCCTACCAGTCTGATGTGAGGCAGGATTACAGTTTTGTGGTCATTATTCACCAGTTACGATTTTGTAGAGGTTCTTCATCTGTTCGAGCCACATTTGATTTATATGTTATTCTGTCTCTCTGCAAATATTATTGATAAGGCCTTGGTTATGCAGTTGCCCCATTGTCAGATGATACTGATGGAGAAAATGTTAGACTTTCAAGTGAATGTCTTTAGTCTTATACCACGCACATTTTCTTCCTTTTCTTTTTTTACCTTTTAATAAAGCAGATACTGCTCATATTCCCAAGTGTGAGCTACAGTGGATCTTCAGTTGTTATTAAAAAGGTATATTTGTGCATTTATACTTATGCAATGCTGGAATAAGTTGCTGGATTGATAGCCATAAAAAATGAGAATTAGTTGTCTATTAGCTGAAGGAAACAAGAAACAATGTGATAAGTGTATGTGTCCCTATTAACTCTTGATGGCTAAAGGGACAGAGAGATACCTTAACATTGAATTAGTGTAGATTCATCCTAGCTGAATGAGATTGCTTGAGGTAAGCATAAAACCACATTAGTCTCCATACATAACTGAAGAAGAGATATAGGCTCATATTGGGAATGTCTTAGATCTTAAATAACCTTAATTGGCTTCTGGAGAAGGCCGAGTCACTCTTTCCATTTTTTGCATGGAGAACTAGTAGTGATTATATTAGTTAAGTAAACTGGGCATCCACAGGTCCATGGACCTGATGGGATGCACCCCTGAGTGCTGAGGGAGCTGGCAGAAGTCATTGCTGGGCCACTCTCCATCATCCTTGAAAGGTCCTGGAGAACAGACGAGGTGCCTGAGGACTGGAGGAAAGCCAATGTCACTCCAGTCTTCAAAAAGGGCAAGAAGGAAGACCTGGGAAACTACAGGCCAGTCCATCCCTAGAAAGATGATGGAACAGCTTGTTCTGGGTGTCATCTCAAAGCATCTGGAGGAAAACAAGGTTTTCAGAAGTAGCCAACATGGATTCACCAAGGGGAAGTCATGTCTGACTAATCTGATAGCCTTCTATGATGGCATGACTGGATGGATAGGTGAGGGGAGGGCAGTGGATGTTGTCTACCTTGACTTCAGCAAGGCTTTCGACACTANCAAGAAGGACAGGGAACTGCTGGAGAGGATACAGCAGAGGGCTACAAATATGATTAGGGGACTTTCTTATGAGGAAAGGTTGAGGGACTTGGGTCTTTTTAGTCTGGAGAAGAGAAGGCTGAAGGGGGATCTTATCAATCCTTACAAATAAAGGGAGGGTGCCAGGAGGATGGGACCAGTCTTTTTGCAGTGGTGCCCAGTGACAGGACAAGAGGTAATGGGCACAAACTTGACCACAGGAAGTTCCATCTAGGCATGAGGAGGAACTTCTTTACTTTGAGGGTGGCAGAACACTGGAACGAGCTGCCCAGAGAGGTTATGGAGTGTCTGACTCTGGAGACATTCAAAACCTGCCTTGGATGCCATCCTGTGCAACCTGCTGTAGGTGACCCTGCTCTGGCAGGGGGGTTGGACTAGATGATCTCCAGAGGTCCCTTCCAACCCCTGTGATTCTATGATTCTGTGATTATATACTTGCGTATATGACTCAGTGGTCAGTGAGAGAAATATAAGCTCTTACTTCTTGCCAGCATTATAGGCTGTTCTGGCAGGAGCTTTCAAGTAATTTCTTTTCCAATTGTCTCCATCCCTGTTTTCTGCTCCTTGTTCCACTTCTGCTTGACCCACTTACAGAGTTGTAGTATAATTCAGGTTGAGAGGGACCTCAGGAGGACTCCAGTCCAACCTCTTGCTCAACGCAGGGTCAACTGTAAGGTCAAACATGTTGCCCAGGACTTTATCTGTTCAGATCTTGAAACTCTTCAAGGATGCAAACTGCACAGCCTCTCTGGGCAGCCTCTTCTACTGCTTGGCTGAAGTCAGAACCATCCCTGGTTTAGTTTATTACCATTGTCTCTTTTTCTTCTTCTTTTTTTTTTTTTTCC
>VYXH01005060.1:441243-524439 GCA_013397275.1 Burhinus bistriatus | reverse complement strand
CTTTTGTTTTTTTTTTTTTTTTTTTTTTTTTTTTTTTTTTTTTTTTTTAATTGCCATGCAACTCCACAAAGATCTTAGCTCTGTCATTTGGTAATGTCCTTTTAGGCATTGGAAGGGTGCTTCTAGGCACCCCCAAAACCTTCTCTTTTTCAGTCTGAGCAAGCCCAGCTCTCCCAGCCTCTCCTCACAAGGGAAGCGCTCCAGCCCAACTGTCTTGGTGACCCTCCACTGGACACGCTTAAGTTTGTTAGTGTCTTTCTTGTATTGGGGTGGACATAGTATTCCCAACTGGATGTAGTAGTCCAGATGTGGTCTAAAGATTGCTGGGTAAAGGGGAATAATGTGAGCTACGTGTGCTTTTGAAAAGTATTACAATTCAGAATCCAGGAAGAATACGAAACGGATCTGGAGCCTATTTAGTTTCTGCTAAATTGGAAGAGAATGCACTCACATCTGCGTGCAAGCCCTGTCACCCTTATCTAAGAAATCCTTTCTCTAAACAACGTCACCACATCTTTTCCTTTGTTTTTCTCTCATTCCACAAAGATACAAAATACATGCAAAAATAAAGCTTTTGGAATTGGCAAGAAGTTGCAGTATGAAGAACAAAGAAAAGCTTAATAAAATTAAAAGGTAGATGAAATGAACCAAAATGAAAAGAACCTGAGGAACTAACTCACTACAGAAAGTGTTGACTCAAAATTTTTGATCCAAAGGACAATAGAATTTACTGGCATGAAATGAATGAATAGCAATATATGGACTTAGATTAATGAGGGTAAAGTTCAGATGGGAATTTGCAAACATCTCAAGCACCAGGAGAGAAGCAACTATCTTCCTTCTGTTAGAGAGATTTCTTGTAGGCTTGTGGTTGGGAGAAGGCTTGTTAACAGGATTGTAGCATTTTATAGCAGGCCAGAGAGCTCGCTGCTGGGGAGCATGTGTTGGATTTTCTTAGGTAATGGCTCTGCTGGAGGGGCAGGAACCAGTTTGCTAAACATGGAGATCACAAGGACTATTTGGTATCAAATAAACCCTGGTAGGCTTACGTGCTCTCAGTTAAGTACTGTCCAGATCCCCTTTCTTGCTCCTTTCACAGGCTTGCTGGCTTTTGGTTACCTTAAAAATGTCCCACTCCACGTCCTGTATCTCTTATACCAATGAATGTCTCCAGGAGAGCAAAAGGGTGAAAGAAGGAATTTTCTGGGATGCTGATGAAGTATGGGTGAATAAATAAGCCTCTGTTTCCTTCTCATATCCAAAATAAGAATGGATGAAGCATAAGTGAATCCCTCTTTCTGTGATTGTTAGCAAGAACACAGATATCAGGACTCACATTTCTTTCTGCATGATGATGCTCTGACTACTGGTCAGATGCAGCAGTGATGTTTTAAAGAGGCAGGACAAGACAGGTCCGTGCTTCAACATTTATGCTTTCCATTGCTGAAAGCCAAAATACAGGCAATAGGAACAAATTAGCTCTTTTTAGAGGGTGGATATGAATCTGTGGATGTTGTGGTGGTGTAATGTGTTTTCCATTGTGCAAATACTCATCCTTACTGATTCTGCATACTTCCCAGATTCACGCTGAATTAATGTTTTAGATCAAAGATCCCTCATTTTTTAGGCAGCTCTCACTGTTTCTGTCTTTCTTCTCTTTGTCTTTTCCTTCTTCCCCTTTCCCACCTTCCCCTTACTCCCTAGGTGTCCAATATGGCCTTTTTATCAATCTTTTTCCTTTTCTCACCCGATGTTGTCCTGAAGCAGTTTTCCTCTCTAGCACCAGCTCCTGTAACTGGTGGCTTTGTCATATAGCTCAGAAGCCCTTGTGCTCCTTTCCAGGACTCATCTTTTAAAATTAGGATGCTTCAGTGGCTGTAGACTGATATTAGCAGGTTATGTGAGGAAATTTTTACCGTAACAGCAGAAATTGCTTTGCAGTTATTTTAGGGATATGTACTGGAGTTGCAAGGTTGGTAAAGAAATATGGTAGAGATTAAATACTGCAACAAAAGCATGACTCTAACTAATGCTGTTCTCTTCCTACAACGTTGTGTTCTTGTCAGCCAAATGATGACAATACTGAGCAAGAGACTTCAGGGACTGATACTGGACAGTGATTCACTGAAAATACAAGACGACATGTAAACTTGACTGTTACATATTATGGTTTTTTTCATTAAAGTGAATTGAATTCATCCTCTTTGTGTCCGGTTCTGGACTCCTCACTACAAGAGAGACATGCACACACTGAAGGGCCACAAAGATGACTAAGGGCCTGGAGCATCTCTCCTATAAGAAAAGATGCTGTTCAGTCTGGAGAAGAGAAGACGCAAGGGGAATCTCATCTATGTGTATAAATACCTGGTGGGAGGGTGTAAAGAAGATGGAGCCAGACTGTTTTCAGTGGTGCCCCTTTACAGGACAAGAGGCAATGGGCACAAACTGAAACACAGTAACTTCCCCCTGAGCACTGGGAAACATTTTATTTATTCCTGTGAGGGTGACCAGGCACTGGCACAGGTTGCCCAGAGAGGTTGTGAAGTCTTCCTCCTTGGAGATATTTAAAAGCCATCTGGACGTGGTCCTGGGCGACTGGCTCTAGGTGGTCCTGCTTGAGCACGGGGGTTGGATCAGATGGCCTCCCAAGGTCCTTTCCAACCTCAACCATTCTGAGATTCTGTGATCCTTTATTATTTTCCCAGTAATGAGAAACTTTTAAGGAAATCTCTATCCTTTACGGTAGTTCTGATAAAGCTAGTGAGGAAGATATCATGCAATTGGAATCAACTATTTTAATGTCATGTAATCTGAAACTGCTCTGAAGAGGAGAAGCAGGCTGCACCATCAGGGTAAAAATGATAGCTGTTTTCAGCTTCAAAACAAGTGAGTGAACATTGTGGTAGCTACCTGCTAATGCTGATGTAAGTAGTGGAACTGTAGCTACAAATGTGACATCTAATAGCCATTTGTTAAGGAGAGTAAAGGGGTTTTTTTTTGATTGCATCATTATATTACATAGAAAAAGACAGTGGTTTCATGATGGCAGCACCTTGACTGAGAGTCAAGTGGTTATCTGTGGGAGATACGGTGAATCTGAACAAGAAAAGTAAACTGCTGAAAAGAAGTTATTTAATTTTTCAATTTATCTTTCTTTTCTTCTTCAAACAGTGGAAGCCCTACATTTGGGAACGCTGATGGCAGCACATGGCTATTTCTTTCCAATCTCAGACCACGTTCTAACACTAAAGGATGATGGCACCTTTTATAGATTCCAGGTAAGTGTTTTCAATATGTTCTTGATTTGTGCAAATGGAAGCTTGTATTAAAGGCCGTACACAAAGGTTCACAGCAAATTTTAACCATCCTTTGTCTCTTACGTAACCTATTAAATGGTGGCAATCTCCCTTAAAGTAAAAAATGGTAGAAGGATTTTATTTAGAAATTAAGTCAGTAAAGTGTTAAGACAGTAGTCACCATTTTGATCCCTAGACAAAGTGTGATGATGCTAAGTGTGGAAGTATCTCTCGTGAAATCAATTAATCTAGTATTTTGGAAATATAGTAAAGGAAATGAAATTATCTTATTGACTCTTATTCCTAACATAGCCTTAATTTGGAAAGGGGAAGTATTTTACTTATTAAGCCAATAGCAGAAACCTGATAAAAAAATGGAGGCTAATATTTATATTCTTTCTTATGTGAGGATTTCCTTATTGACAACAGACTAGTACTGAAGTAATGTGTATTCTTCAAACAAGTGCAAACACATTGCTTCATTTATCTGTCAGTCCCATTGCATACAATAAACATGCGGACGCTTCAGAACAAGCTGGAAGGGTGTATATGTATGTATATGTATACTTACACCTACGTATGTATTATTCAGATACCTACATAGTTGTATTTTATTATAGTAGATTTCAAACTAAGGTCTTGGGGAGCAGGAGTGTTGCGGGCTAGAAGTTTGCAGAGCAATACTACCTGTGACTTGAAACAAATATGATTGCACAGTATCTGAGTATGTATTCTAGAGAAGGAATTAACTTTGCTTGCCATGTGCCACCTTTGACAATGGTGGTTCTGTATTGCTCTTCCTGTTAGGTGGTCTTCCTGGTAGGTGTCATCAACAACTGCTCCAAGATCTTCCATAGAAATTTGTTACTTTGAAAAGAGATGATGATTATCACTGTGAAATTGATGATATGAATGCCATAGTTTGGTAATCCTGCTCTGTTAGTTCTAACTGTGTTAAATACAGAAAAATAACATCTGGTAGACTTCAAGATACTTAAGTCTAAGCTTTGTCTTAAACATTGTTTAAATAAGAAGCCATCAAGAATAAAATAAAACTGAGATTGTGGTCTTTAAAATGCAGAAGAAAACTGTGATACATTGGAGACCAATCACAGTCTCAAACACTGTATTAGATTAATTGCTGTACAACACTTTAATCAATATTTTGGCTTGAGGTCTATAGACCCATAAAAGGGAAGAGAAACATTCATAGTATTTGGTCTAAAACAAAATCTTAGAGTGAATATAATTAAATATGTACAGCATAGTCTGGCAAGAAAGAGAATTATTATTGCATACATGCATACAATATTATCATATTTTCACGTGTAGATCCTGTGGGTCATACAGTGCAAAAAAACCTGTCCTTCAGCTGGACAGTAAGTTACATGTGTACATGGGTAATACAAAGAGCAGTCACTCCAAGCCTCCTCCCCCGGATCCACAGTTACCTTTGATCCTGGAGAGAGGATTTGAAGGAAACAGTTTCCTTCTCATGATGCTTCATCCTCCTCAGTGTTCAGTAGAAAGAAGAGAGGAGTGGCACATGGGTGAAGAGGCTTACTGCTGAGGGAAAGACACTGATATGGTTATGAGGTAAGTGAAAAGTGGAAAGAAATCATGGAGTGGTTGAAGCTCCAGTTCTTGGCTTGTCTCTGCATAAGCAGCAGCCAGAAGGACAAAATATCCAAGGACTCCAATTTGCAGAGAATAGGACTTATTTGTAGGAGTGCTGGTCATTGAATTCTGCACAGCTGCTGGCCTGCTGCTATCTCAAACATGGGAAATGAGCACCTCTGCAAGCATGATAATTAGACTGAACAAAAATATAGATTAGAATTAGCTGCACTGTGAACAACTGCAGAATACTGCAGCTACCCTGCCATGGGCTTTCCTCAGAGAGGTCTAGAGCCTACATGTTTGGACATGAAGCTTCAGTGAGGGTTAGACTGTAAAATGGTATCAGCAGCTATTTGACATATGCATATGAAATAAGAGAATTTCTTCAAGTGTTGCTCAGTATATATCTTCAGTATTTTGGTTGTTTGCTGCTCTGTGGTACCTTTTGCATTGCTATTCCTTTGCTAACAATGTTAGAACAATGCAATTTTAGCTGTTAATGTATAGCATGAGAAAAAATTCATAGTGGTGTCATACTGTTAACTAGAGTTGTACCAGCAGAATTTATGTCATTACAATTCCACATTCCCCACCAAAATAAGGCTAATATAAAATCTGTTACTGAAGCTGTTAAATTGGAAGATGAAGACAAGATACTCAAGGGGAGGAAAGTTGGACTGCAAAAATGTGAATTTTTCACTAGAATAGTTGTTCAGGTGCTTTGGAAATAAGATCCCCTGAGTATTGGACAGGATTCACAAATTTCTGGGTATTTTAATAGAAAGAGAAAACGATGCACCTGCCAGCACTGAAAAGTTCAGAGCCATCCCTGCAGAGAAATCTCTGTCTGCAATGTAAAGACCTGACCTACAAAAAACAGGCTAGCTACAATGCTCTCCATGCACTTCATTCTTTGTTTTCCAAAGGGTGACGCATTCCCTCCTGACACTAAAATTACTTCCAGTTTGTTTTAAACAACCTTCTGTTGTATAGAAAGAGCTAAAAGCAGTGGAGATTGTGCTTCATTTGTGCAAATGCCCTTGTAGAGGCAAAATTATACTTTTTCAGTTATTACTCTTGCCATCAGGAGGGCTGTAAAATTGTAGTTGTATCTGCTTTTTAAATAATGTGGCCTTAGAAATAAAAAAAATCATTTTGAATCATTCTTCGACCTACTCAGATGTAATTAGGTTAGTTTCTGTGATAATTTGATTCAAAGGGGATGGATCTAAATATTAAGTGCCTTACTTAGAGAAAGGAAATTTCTTATTAGTCTCAACAAGGCAAAGAAGAAAATTTGGGGATGGTGATACTTTCTGAACCATCCTGAACAGTTGCATTGCCTTTTCCTAGTAATTTAAGCCTGGGACCAAGCAAGGAGCTGAATACCTGCTAACCACCCTCCTCTACCTGAGAGCAAATAGGTATGAGGGGCCCAAATAAGAAAGGCAAGGTGCACCTTAGAAAGCAGGTATTCCTGGGGCCAGGCATTACTCACTGAGACCTTTCATTTATGTCCACATAAGTGATAGTATGTCTGTCCTAGTGGGGAACGCCCGTCTCACCCTCTCAGCTGCTAAACTTTTATAATAGTCTCCCAGGGAAAGAGATATTGATTTCTTCTACAAGTTGCACGTGCATACTTAGTGTCTCAATGTTCATAGTGAAAAATAATGTTTCCTAGTATCTTTTGTCTTTAAACAAACTTGAGGATACTTGAGGCTAGTGATAATCACACTCCCATTTTTTGATGAGATTAATTTGTGATTTAACGTAAATTAGTTTTCAGAGATGAAGTTTAAGTTCTGCTGTTGTTTTGTAACTTTTAAAATGGAAAGCATAAATAGCTGAGAAAAAATGTGAAAATGGGAAGAGTTTCTTGTGAAAGCATGAGTCTGGTGAAGATAGTAGCAAAAGTCATGGATTTTGGCAAGATGAAGGTTTCACCTGTGATGTCTTCTCCTGTTCTACCACTGGGAACACTTTCTTGACAAATGCATTTAACCTCTCTGCCCTTGTTTTCCCATGCCTAAATTTGGGATTACAATGTATAGCAATCACTTTAAGGATCTTGGAATAGCTTTGCTGCAAAATAGCGTAGAGCATGAAGTATTGTGAATCCTTGTGTCTCGGGTGGAATTACACTGCCACCCGCATCTCTCTGTGTCAGCCCTGCTCGACTAGCTACCTCTTGGCTCAGTCCTGGGCCAACCTCTGGCCATTCTGAATAATGAGGCACTGGAACATCCCAGCTCTCCAGCCACTATCCGCAGCCTCCCTGGATCATCTACCATGCCTTGAGGGAAGGATTTTATTGGAAACTAGACTGTAGCAAAAAAAAAGAAGCAGGTTATCTTATCCAGCATTTGGAAGATTTTCTTTGGCAATTGCAGGTGGAAGGACTAATTCATTGTCTGTTCAGCTCAGGCTCAGCATATACAAGTTCTGTTTAGGTTTCAAAGAGGAAAAATAATTTCAAATACTTGTGTCTTTCTGACTGCCCTATCAGTGCGCTGTTTTCTTTTTTAACTCCCTACTCAGACACATTTCCCCTTCCTGCTTTCTGTGCTCATACCCTTTCCAGGTTAGAAAGAAGGAGTCACAAATCTTTATTGTTTCCAACTTCCTTAACCTCTTTTGTAATAATGCTGAGCTAATCATAGAGCACTGCTGGCTGGTGTCCTTCCTTTATGGGCTTGACAGTTCTAGACCAGCGATCTTACCCTTCTCCTTTACCGGGGGATCATTTGCATCAACTGAAGTGAATGTAAAACTGAATGCCTGTGAATTCTGCCATCCATCATGCAAGGTATTTGAGATTGTATGTAACTTTTATTTAGCTAAGAGTTGGTTTTTACTGTTTATAAAGACTCCCTGCTGCCTATGAGAATAATAGAAGTAACATGCAAAGGAAGGTCTATGAGTTATTTGAATATTCCTCCCCCATCCCAGCAATTAGATTTTAAAACATTTCATGGAGTGGAGCAGCTTCAGAAACAACAGTTCTTTTCTTATTACTATCAACAAGGGGTAGCTGAAAGACGCTTAATGATTTCCCTCCTCAGTAATACAGTTTAATGCATAGAAATTAATCACGTTTTATAAAAGCTGATGGGCAACACTGATTTTTACAAGTGGCTGTTTCATTAGCTCAGATATTATTATTGATTAATTTTATGGTAGGGCTAAAGCAGATCTATTGTTTTATCACAGGATTGCTCACGATGCATAGCAGCGGCTGCTGCCAATTTGTTTAGTGCAGAATATGTGCTATATTACAGGATTTTGTTTCATATGACTTTATTAACGGAGGATTATGGATTTCTGTGGTTAGGTTTACCTAATGATATTGGTGAACAATGCGAGAGAAACAGTATGCGTTTGTGTGTGCAAAACCAGTTTTCCGTCAATGGCATAAAGATCCTTGTAACAGCGTGTTTTGTTCTGAATTCTTAAATGGCTCTATGATTGCATGTGCAGTGCTAGGTAAGCCTTATTTCTCTAGCTGCTGACTTGGACTGAGTGCTTATTCAAATTACAGATACAATTAAACAAAGTGCTTTAAAAGTGTACTGATAAAACCTGGCAGCATTATTTCTGCCTGGGCTGATAAACAGTACTTGACTTTCCCCAAACCATTCTACCACCCACCTTCCTTCCGGCTGTAAGTGGGATGTCATGGCAAAATGACAAATGTTCCCTGTTAAATACTTGTTCATGATGAACTGCTTCACATTTCCTTCTGAGGAAAAGTAAAATTCTTAAGTATGGTAATTCCTTCAGGTTTTCTACATTTTGCAAAAAAACCTTGATATTTCATAATCTTTTTGAAAATGGTAGTATTGAGGTACAACATGTTATACCATGTCCATAACTCTCCTGGGGAAAATCTTCACTTATGTAGGGTTTCTAGATCATGAAACAAGGCACATAGATTGTATAATGTTTGTGCTATAGGAATACATGATACTGTAAGGGATGTTATAATTCTACAGTGTACCTGGGATATGTGAGTTGTAAGAAATAGTTAAACCAAGCTTTGTTTGCATAGTCCAGGTATAGAGAAGGTCATTTACGTGGGCAGAGGCTCCTTGCATTGCTGTGGGAGTTTTTCAGTCGATCAGATGAGAGCCGGCAGCTTTCTCCTTTGCACAGGCTTTCTGTTCTCATTCCTGACCTTATTCTCAGGGACCAAGGATCTTCTTATTGGGTTCTTATTACTTTCTAATGTTTCCTTGTTGAACAAGGCAAATCTTCTTCCGCCAGCCTTTGTGGATAACCTCTCTAGCAAATTCTTCTAATGGATTATTAAATGTCTGCACTGTGAAATTGTGTGGAGACTTTTGGAACAGAAGTGGAAAGATGTAAACTCAGCATATACATTATAGTCACGTGTTAAGTGATTAAACTATTTGAGGTCTGTAACATCTAAGGGACAAAATAAACTTCAGGCTCCATTTGTAGGAAAATCAAGTTTTTGGAGACAAAGGTTCTGGGGATTTTTGTCTGGGACCTTGTACAAGCTCGATGTTAACTTGCCTGATTGCAAAGGCTGGGACAGTAAATCTCTGCGCAGGTAGGAGCCCGTGAGGCACTGGGGCTGAGGAGCACTGCTGCGGGGGGTGCTGGGGATGCACTCAGAGCACGCTCCTGAAGAACGGAGACAGGCAAGGTGCACCCGAAGGCCAGCCTGAACAGGGGCCCTTGATACACATTTTCCCCAAATCTTAATGTATCATTCTAATAACTGAATTGTACTGTCATGGGAGCCTTGTGATGAGGTTTCTCCCTGGGTCTTTTCTCAGCCAGGAGTCATGTTGCTTGAGATTTACTTTTATTGCTACAATTTATCAAGGGGTATTCCAGTTTATCCAGCGTGCATGACACATGGCGAGGCAGATTAAGACCAGAACTTTATGTCTGTCAATACCAAGCAATTAGGCAAGAAAATTTTGAATACACCTTTCGGAAAACATCAGCCATTTTGACTACACACAAGTTTATTGTTGATGGATTTTTTCCATGCAATCACAGCATTGCAAAAATCCTTTAATCAGAAACTGATTTTTTTTTACCATGTTTAATTTTCAATGTCTAGAGTGTTTTAACAGATTTTTCTTGAATTTTTGGACTTTCTTTCTGTTTAAGTCTTAATTCTGTCCCTTACCACTGTTTTTTCTGCCTGGTTTTAGGAGAATTTTCCTTGTCTCTGCACCCACCAATGCTGTTTCCTGCTTCGAAAGTGAACAATAGTTATCTACTCTTTGAATACAACTTTATCAGCTTTTGAGCACATATCTTATGGTGATACTATAATTCTTTACTTGCTGGTAAGAAAGTAATGTAGGACTTTGCCTTGGTCAAAATACATGGCATCTACTGTTTATTTCTCATCTAGTAGGGGCTTTACACTGTCAGTGACCTAATATGTTTTTGAAAAATCCAAATTTTAGTTAGATTTAGCTTTTAAGGATTCAGAAATGGATAGTGTGTTACGATTGTTCACTCTAGACACTAGACCTAGAAAGATTAGAATACAGAAAATTTCAGCTTTTCCCCTTTTCTGAAAAAGGTATAACTTCCCCTTGCGGTAGTCTTCTGTGGCTCCTCTGCCTTATGTGATTTTTTTTAAATTACTGTTCATGTCTCAAAGGTTACTTGAATGAACATTTTTTCCGTAAATAACTTGCCCTTCAGGTAACTTGCACCTCTTTAGACATCATGCAGATAATCCAATACTTTTAATAACTCTTGCCGGTTAGATACTATAGAGAGTTAGAGGAGAAAGAGAAGCACCAGAGCAAAAATTTCATCATAATATTTACACATTCATATAACTCAGTGCTGAGGAACCAGGAGTCGTTCTTTAGTTTGGTGAGGCTTTTTTGTTTTCTACAAATAAACACAGTTTACCCACATGAAAACACAGTAATTCCTTAAGCGTTCTGTGCTGAATTTCATCAGACCTCTAACCTGAACTGTCTGACCTCATATAAATATTTCTCTTCCTGTTTTATTTCTCCTGTACTTTGCCCTGTAGTCTTATCTTCATGTCAAAATTAATTTTGGGCATGTTCGCAGAGCTGATTGCAGGCAGACTTGAACTTTGTTCCCACTGGGAGCCAGCTGGCTGGAGGCCAGCTCCGGCCACGTTGCAGCGCTTGAGCTGATGAGCTGTACTTCTCAGCAGGTCCCATTAAATGCATCCAAGCACCGCGCAGGCGGGGTCACAGCTTGCAGTTCAGAGGCAGCTTGTGCCTGCCCAGTTCAGAGCATCAGCAAGGAGAGCTCACGCCTGTGTGTCGTTCCCTGGGCAGGAAGACCTTTATCTGACCAGAGTCTCCCTCCTTCTGGACACTCAAACAAGGAAGGCATTTAATAATCCTCTGTACTTATCTGTACTGACTGTTATTTCAACCCCTTTCTCATATCATAATGTTTGCCTTTTGCTGGGGTTTCTTTTTGGCTTACCTTATAACACATTATTGAAACCTTTTATTATGACTTATCATGTGCTTTGCTAATTAAAACCCGTGTTCTGTTTTAACTTTTCTGATTTTATCTCCAGAGGGATGGTGGCGCAGGGAGGCTTAGACTCGTCTTTAGTAGCATACACATTAATTTGTGCTTTTCCCATGATCTCTTTTTCATGTTTAGTTGATTGGAGATTGGCAGTGTGGTTACACTGGCCTGTCACTACACTTTCTCTCTTAAGGTACTTGGACGTTTAGTACGGTCTCTTTCAATAACTGACATCCCTTTCCATCTCTTTGTCCCTTGGTTTACTTTCCCGAGAGATGTCCTCTGCCTGTTCTCTGCTGGCCCTCATGCTGCTGTGCTCGTCTTTGCAAAATATCAGACTCAACCTGCAGTCACTTTCACTGCAAGTACTACACACCTGCAAAGTCTTGGTCAGGTATTCTCTAATGGAACAAAATCTATTATATTTGTTCCCTTGAAAGTTTCATTCAGCTTCAGAAAGGAAAAATTGTCCTCGGTGCATTTTCACACCTCTCAGCATTGGTCTGAACTGAGTCCCTGTATTAGAAGCAAGTCCTGTCATTGGGACGCACCTTTTCGTCCTTCAGAAAAGCCTTGGCCACCTCTGTTTCCTAGTGAGCTAAAGTGACATTTCATAACATTGAAGATCCTGCCCCCTTTCCCATATTCTGTTTAGCGCTTACACTCCCTACACCACCAATGTGCAAGTCCCAATAAGTTTAACGTGTTATTTTAACTAAATACTGAAAACAGTAATATCAGATTTATCCTTGATTGATATAATCTTTCTGAGAGCCTCTCAGAACTATTTCTTGCAGTATTCTTGCTGGCCAGGGGTAGCTTTTCGTTTATGTGTGAAACAACAGAGTCCTTCTCTTTTGTCATAAACATATAGTCGTGAATATATAGTATTTCCTCATAGCCTGATGTGAAATGAATTCCAAAAGCAATTTTGTGATTTGCTCAAAACCTCATGGGGTTGGCTCAAAATCAGATGACTTAACTGCTACTGCCCCCTAAATAAAATCTGAACCCCAGCCAGTTTCAGCTCAGGAGCTGCCTGGGCAGGTGTGGTTTCTGTGTATTTAGTAACTCTCACTGCATCCTTTTTCCAGAAGTTCAGCTTGAACCCCTAAACAGAGTTTAAAGTTACTGTTAGCAGGAAAATGACGTAGTAGTGCATTTCTTCTTAGGCCTCTCCCAAGGTACACTTCATGCCTCTAAGGAAGGACTGTTCACCCTCCCTGAGTTTGAAAACTGTTTATTTAAATGATAGTGACTTTATGCTTTATGCGATTGACATTGTTAAATTACTTTTATAGCTTCTTCCTTCTCCAGGATTCGCTGAGTGCTGCCATTAGTTGCTTGGGGGTTCCACTTTCCATTTGTGCTTATACTGGTCAGTGATTTCAGTGGCACTGCGAAGGAATAGTTGATAGGAGAACGACTTATTGCTGCTCCATTACGGAGCACAAAACAGTTTACAAGAAACTTGTCTCAGCCTTTGAAGTTAGCTTGTGATAGTTTCTTTTTTACCCTTTAACTCATTGGTGTTATTTGATAAATAGCAACTTCTAAATTGCTCCTATGAAAGTTGATGGGTCATTGCGACAATAAAGAGAGATTTTTCACAATATATATTTCACCTGACAGTAGGTGTGAATCTGTCACCCTTCAGCCCTATTGGTTTCCAGATTAATATTAAAACAATATTGAGGGAAGTGGGCAGCAAGAGAGGTTTCCATTTCTGCAGCTGGAAGATCTTTGAGAAAAACCAGTAAGAAACACAGTAAAGCAGAAGTTTTTCCTAAGAAAGCACCTGTGTTTTGAAATACCACTCAGACCAGTCCGCATATTTAAAGAGATTAGTTCAACTGCTCAAATAATACATAATTCTCTGTATGTGTGTGTATGTATATCTGTATGAATGTTATGTATAAAATACTATAATCCTTTGCATTTTAACAAAAAGTTACGATTTTAAAAATTAAGTTATTTGTATGAAAAATGCCTATATGGTCTTATATTCTTCATTTGATAGAAGTGAATTTTTTTAACAATACATTCAGCGCAGTTTTAATAAGCATAATCTTGAATGAGTTATTGAAACTTTTATTGGCTTTCTATTAAAAAAATCACATTTTAAATAAAAATTGGTAAACTATTAGAAAATAAATAGACTTCCACAAATGAAAAGAGCTTTGATAACTTTGTGAAAACAGGTTGTGTTTAGCAGCATTTTTAAACAAATAACTCCTAGGAAAGAACATTGAATATTAATATATGCTAATGAAAACTCTCCAGAATCAAGTACTGAATGTACCCCAAAGTATCTTCTGTCTTTTCACCTTCTAATACTGATTCTTTGGGGCATGTGAGGGGTACACTGCTAGGGAAGATGGAAAAGACAACCTCACTACCTAACCTCGTGGGTTTTTTTCCCTTAACATTAAGAATAAAAAGAACACTTTGTTCTTCTTTTTCAATGTCATTCTGACACTAGTGCAATAAACAAGCCTACAAAAGTAATTTTCTGTTTTGATGACTATTTCAAAATTGTCAAGTTAACAATATAATAGCTTTACCAAAAATGTAAATTGACTCTGAAAATCAGTATCAGTCGACAGTCTGTATAATGCTTGCATTGTCTAACTTGAGTTCCCTACTTTTTTGTTTTGTCTATAGACACCCTATTTTTGGCCATCAAATTGTTGGGAGCCGGAAAACACAGACTATGGTCAGTGTAGAAATCTTTCCTATTTCTTTCGGGAACTATGTATTATATGAATGAACACATCATTGCAGTCTGTCTTGTTTAATCATCCCACTGTTAAAAACATAATTGTATGTCATGTGATTCCTATGCAAGAATTGCTGATATTGAAATGAATGTGTTGTTACCTTTTTCAAGGTTTGTTAAAAATTTATTAAAGTCAGATTTGGAGTTAGGAAAAAAAATGCCTCAAAACTCATCAAAACCGACCTTGCCACTTACATCTTCTGTTTGCTCCAGGAAGTGTAATTATTTACAGTGACAAAGTCTCAGTGAAGCGGAGGACACTTTATTGATGGTTGTGCAATAGTTATTCTCAGACTCAGACCCAAAGATGTGCCTGGTTTAGATCTCTTCTTTCTGATATACACCATGTAGAAAATTATTTATTATGGAAACTAATATGGTTCTAATATGAACTATTTTAGCGAATACCTTGTTTATTTGCCTGTTTCTTGTGTTTTTATTCATAAATTACACACTGTAATTACTGGTGTGTGCTTAGGCAGGCAAATCTAAAGATAATAGGTAGTAAAGTATTACAAAAAAGCTCACAAAAAATTATAACCAAAATTAGGTACCTCTGAACACCAAATAGTGACCTAATTTTTAAAGAAAATATATTATCTATGACAAGTCTCCTGTTCATTCTAATCCAGACTGTAAGTACTCAGCGCATCTGAAGACTGGGTCACTTACTTAGGTAACAAAGCTTGTACATGCTAGCTTACCTTTTCAAAAACTCAAACTTTGAAAGTCACTGTTTACAGCTTTTCGGAAATTTAGGTGCATGTTCACTTCTAATATGAATTCAATCTCAGCCCTTGGGAGCTGAAGGTTGGATGTGTCCAATAGACATTTCCTTCCTTTCTGCAGTGGACATGGTTTATTTTCAAATACACTGCTAAATAAAACAATTTCAGCCTGAGACTCTCAGCAGAGCGGAGTGCCTTCAAGGTAGAGTTTGAAAACAGTGACAGTTTCCTCATACTATAGAAGGAGAAAAATGTTCATCATTCTTTAAAATACTGAGCTTTGAAGAAGTCCAGCAATAGTTATTGAAAGCTACAAAGGAGGAATAATTCATAACACACCTGAGTGATTAGCCACTCCATATGAGGAAATTAGTCGCTGAAGGAGAAATGCTTGATTTACCAGTTACTACAATGTTTCTTCCTTTCTGTGAAAGTGTTATTTGCTTTTCTCAGAGGGGCACTTCAGTATAGTCTCTTAATGTGTTAAAAAGCAGAAAGTAATTTACTATGGTTTTAGAAGACATTGAGTTGTTCAGCTGTAATGTGTTTTACATTACCGGGGGATTTTAATAAATAAATATATGCTTAACAGGTCTGAACTTGAGATCAGACTGAAAAAGTTTCTATTGATAACCTTTAATCTAAATTAGCAGACACTAACTTTCTAGTCACAGCTGATCACTGGATTGGGCAATGAATTGCGTACCTTAGTCAGTAAATAGAAAGCTCGTGTAATCTGTCCAGTTTTTGCATGCCAGAAATACAGAATTAAGCTTGGGATCAGTTTCTTCATCATGCACAGAGGTGCCTTTGTTGAACAGTAAACGTACTCATTTGAGAGCTTTTGAGATTTAAATATAAGACCTATAAAATATGTTCCAGTTGGTGAATTAAAGCTGTTCTGTTGCAGAGGGGTGAAGGAAGGGAAAGCCCCAACACTGCCATCTCATTGCTTCTTCGAGTCATGAGCCAAAGGTGCAAGCCTGTAAGAAACCTGCCCGCAGCTCCCCCGTGCAGCAGGGTCAGAGCGTTGCACTAGATCTGCCTAAGGCAGCTGTGTGTCGCCAGAATTGGCTAATGCTACAGCATGCGCAGGAAAATGACTTTTTAAGAAAACTTTTCAATAGTGTTCTTGTTAGGTTAGCATCTGCCCAGTCCCAGAAATTAGCACTTGCCTTGTGGCCTGAGGGTTTTTTCCCAAAACCTTTCTATGAATATAAAGAGAGGGCAGGTAAGGGAAGAACTGAATACAGCTGCTTACAAAAAGGATCACATAACTGTTCTAAACACTAGACATCAGAGGAATACAGAAAAATCTAACAGATAATATTCAAGAATCCAAAATAAATCTCACGTAGGATTGAAACAATTTGAGGATATTAAAGGATTAAATTCCACCTCAAATACACTCCAAAGAGGTTCTGCAGATCTTCAGTAATTCTGTTACTTCTTAGAAAATATAATAAATAGAATTTATGTTATTACAGATATGGAGATGCATTTCGTACTTGTCATGTATTATGGCGCTGTGCAGTGCTTCATTTTTCATGGACTTGTCCTGAACAAACTTGAAACTGAACTTCCTAAAACTAATGACTGTGGCAGGCATCAGGAGTCTCTCGAGGCCAGCAAGAAGTAGGCTTTCTCTGTAATCTTCCTTTATCAAAGTTATTAACAAAGCAAACCACTTTCTTTGGCATTGACCTAATTTTACAAGTCTTTGAAAACACACTACAATTTTATTTTAATTTAAAAATTACTCCCAACCATTTACCATTACTCACTCATAGCTGGGCTACTGTCCAGAATGTAGCATACTGGCAGGAAAATAATTAATCTTAAAGTAGAAATTAAATGAGATTTAGATACTGCATGTGTTAGTTTGTTACCGGAGCTAACTCAAAAAGAAATAATCTTTACATCTTTGTATAATATGTTAATATTTTCTCTAAAATATCATTTCTTGTTCCACATGAGCTTGTAATATTTTCATTAAAGAAGATTTATCTGAAGAAAATGTGAAGACAAAAGAAATGAAAACAGAAAGGTCAAGAAACTGCAGACCTGTTCTCATAATAAAGCAGTGCTATGTCTTGGTGGCAAAAAGAAGACTTAGATTAATTTATTGTATGTCAAAGTGGAATCATGTAGCCTTTGGTTTTGATTGTAACTATCAAAATATTGACCATCTGATTATTCTGCGGTTACAAAGAAACTGTTAATTTTCACAAAGTGCTGAAAATCTCCCTCCCTTTTTCTTGAAAATTGTGCTATAATATATGTCAAGAGAGATGGCTCAAATTGAAACAATTTTTAAAAAGGCAGGTTTTCAGGTTCCATCTGTTGAAGATACCCGTTTTAATGCCATATGTCTTGGAGTCCACCCATGCAGGACATGTTGTTCTGTGCAGAATCCCATTGGTTTCAGTGGGATTTTATTAATGAAAAGAAGTATGCACATTAATAATAGTTTCTTTTTAAGGCCACTGTAGTTCAAATCACTTTGCATTTCTTCTGAGTTAAGTCATATTCCTGAATTACGATTTGGTTTTGTGAGAAATAGAATTGGATCTCAGTTCAGAAAACTGGCTCTGGAAATGAGTGTAGCTAATGGCAGAGCATGTGACCTACCTGTAATCATCTCTCCTTTTCTTACAGATGTAATTTTGTAACTGACACAATTTTTTTCTGGCAGATTAAAAACAGTTCGTGTCATTAAGAATTAATTAAATATGGAGACTTGTTAAGTCCATTGCATCTCAGAAAGGGGAAATATAATACCACATATGAAATTGTTATTCCATATGCATTTGGTTTCAGTTCTCATGGGACCTGTCAGGTTCTCTTGGAGGCTGTGACTCACAGCTGTTGCAAATTTGAGGAATTCGGTTCCTTACTGTTCTCTTGTTTGAATGAGATAAACAAGAAATAAAAAAAGGTTAGGGGAAAATTCCATTCACAACAAAATAGCAATTATTTTTGTGTTTGAAAAGCTTAGCCTAAGCCTGAACAAACAAATGAACATAGTAGTGACAATGTAAGAGGCTTACAAGAATTTCAGACGTATAAGATATGAAGAAGAATTAGTAACTTTTACTCATTTTCTCTAGTGCATTTTTGTTGATGGTTAGACTCAAAAGTGTCTGTGACATACAGACCTTTTCTTACAGTTAACTGCGTATTAAAAAAAGAAGTATGTTCAAAGGAAAGACACAATAAAATTTTGAAAGTGCCACAGTCACTTACAGTGTTAAGGAAGTTTGGACTGATACTACAAAACAAGAGTCAACTGCATCTATATAGTTGCAAGAGGATACTGTTTCAGCCTTGTTATTTTATGTGTGTGTATTTCTCCCAAATGACTTAAAAGCAGAGGAGGATTGCAGAATCTTGGTAGGTTATGGAGAACACAGTAAATAACTGATAATGCAACATTCATTTAAGAGCACATGACCATGTGATCTGTAAATGATGCTAAATTAGACTATTTTTCTATATATTCCAAATAAATTCTTAAATTCTGGTGCTGTGAAGAAGGGGAAGCTTTGAAAATACACATATTTTCAGTAGCCTTCCAGGTAAAGTCATGGGCTGTAAAGGCAATCTTCTAGGAAATCAGAGCACTTCCAGGGGAAAAAAAAAAAAAAAAAAGCCTTAATTAATTGATCCCTTTAAAGTGTAAACTCCCTGTCTGGATAAGTGCTGCCTGTAAACTTCTGTGACAGTTCTATAAATATTTGTGACTCTGTTACCCAGTTTGAGTTACAGTAAAATAAGAAAACTGTTTACTTTTGCTATATTAAAATTGTTGTCTCATAGCTGTTGTTCTCCAGCATTTTTATGAAAGCAAAAGTCCGTCCTTTTTAGATTTCCTTGATAATCAGCTAACAAGTCCGTTTGTACAAAGCTTCCATCCTAATGATACCTTCTTATCGCTTAAGAGTAAACTGACAGAGATCTCTCTGCGTTCAGCCTCTGCTGCTCCGTTCTGAACATGAGCCATTGCACCTGGCTCATCTGCCTCTCCTCTGCCAAACTTGCAGTCGTAGAATCATAGAATAGTTTGGGTTGGAAGGGACCTTTAAAGGGCATCTAGTCCAACCCCCCTGCAAAAGCAGGGACATCTTCTACTAGGTCAGGTTGCTCAAGGCCCTGTCCAACCTGACCTTGAATGTTTCCAGGGATGGGGCATCTACCACCTCCCTGGGCAACCTGTTCCAGTGTTTCACCACCCTCATCATAAAAAAATTTCTTCCTTATATCTATTCTCAACCTACCCTCTTTTAGTTTAAAACCGTTACCCATTGTCCTATCGCAACAGTCCCCATCTTTCTTACAAGCCCCCTTTAAGTACCAAAAGGCCGCAATAAGGTCTCCCTGGAGCCTTCTCTCCTCCAGGCTGAACAACCCCAACTCTCTCAGCCTTTCCTCATAGGAGAGATGTTCCATCCTTCTGATCATTTTTGTGGCCCTCCTCTGGACTCGCTCCAACAGGTCCATGTCTTTCCTGTGCTGAGGTCTCCAGAGCTGGACACAGTATTCCAGGTGGGATCTCACGAGAGTGGAGTAAAGGAACAAAATGACCTCCCTCGACTTGCTGGCCACACTTCTTTAGATGCAGCCCAGGATATGATTGGCCTTCTGGGCTGCAAGTGCACGTGGTTGGCTCACACTCAGCTTTTCATCCACCAGTACCCCCAAGTCCTTCTCGTCAGGGCTGCTCTCAATTCCTTCATCCCCCAGCCTGTATTGATACGGGGAGTTGCCCAAACCCAGGTGCAGGACCCTGGTGCTAAAGAGTACATGGTGCACAAAATGCTAAAGATTACATAGTGCACAAAAAGTAATTGCAATCATGTATCATATTTTTCACATATTGAAAATTTTAATATAATTTTCTCTCTAGGGTTTGTTGCCTACTTATTTTGCATGCCTAGCTTCAAATCCCTCGATGAAAATTTGATTATTTCAGGAATTTTCTCTCTCATTCTCTCTCATTCATCTTGCTGCACCCTTTTCCATGGAGTACCTGGATAGAAGAAGAACTGTACAGAGGATGCATTATATACTTTCTTTGCCCAAATGCTCAGGCAGGATTCCCTTGGCAAGAGCTTATTTGTAAGCGATTTGTGTTTGAGAAATATTAAGCCCTATTGCTTACCTGAACTCTGCTGGAAAACTGCATGTGTTCAGCATCTCTGGAAATCAATCCATAAATATGAATCAGTAGCTTGGGGCAAAACTGGTAGCAAAGTATCATTTTCTTCAATATAAATTGTCAGATATGAATAAAAATTTGTTAAAATTTGTTCCATGAGAATGAGGCGAAATTTACCAATATAGCATAAATAGGTTCTGGAGAACTTTGCAGTTCTATAATCTTGAATCTTGATGGCCAGTTCCCATTTTTTCAACAGCTACCATCAGCCAGAGTATGTCAACAATGACTTCTACAAGCAATCCTCTTAGGTCATTAATAGAAATCCCTCCTTTAAGGACCTGTCTCAAAGTGTCTCAAAATTTGCTGGATTTCTAGGTGTAGTAAGAAACAGACTCTTTCCACCAGACTCGAGTAATGTACTAAATTGTTGCTAAGACTGGGTTGTGGCTCCTGAAGTGAGTGACTTTGCTTTGAGAAACTACATATACAGAATATATTGACTAAGATCTTGATGGCAGGACTAAGTGAGGAGAACAGTCTATCAAGGAGAATAGTCCCTCCAGAAAATGTGGCTGGGGCCAGTGCTTGCTATGCATAAAATTTAATCTGAGCAGAACTCAATCAAATGAGATTTTGGAAAGAGACTTGCATTAGCAGAAAGATGGAAGAGGTGACCTACAAGATTTTTTGCCACTCTGAATTCATATCCCACTATATTTCTCAGCAGAGCTACATAATTCACTCATTAGGAGCTATCTCTGTCATATAAATGATGAAAAGAAAGTCTCACTTCAACAAGCATGTCCTGAATTTTGTTCTGATCCTTGCTAATTCTGACATTGACAAACCACCGTCGTGAGAGCTCTGTAAGCAGGAGGCATTTCCTGAAAATGGTTTCCAATCAGCTCACCACTTCAGAGTTTTGTTCTTACCTGAATTTTTCTTTCCATGAATATCTAACTTGTTTCAATAGTATGTGGAACATGGAAAATATGTTTGGCCAATGCATTTGTATGCATGCATAGGAAAAGGTAACTGAACCAAGTACATGTTGTCTGCAACATTATTTTAAAAGCATTGCTTTAAAAGCATTGATAATCTGCATCTAGGTCCACTATAAACAGAGATTAAATTTCTTATCAAAATAAATTATGAGATTTACAAACGTTATTCATAATTTTCAGAATTGCTTTCAAATTACTGTGCTGAGTAAACTAAATAGGTTTGTCTGTTTCGATATCAAATATGGAAATCAGAGCTTTCAGGCCATGAAGGGGGCAGGGACAACAAATGCTTTTTTCTGTAGTCATACACTGTCTTGCCACTGATAGCCCTTTGCCAGGTGGGCACTGAGTAATTGCCCTCTTTGCCAAGTAAAGGCCACCTTCTGATGCCATCTCTGTAGCTGAATTTTGCAGTTTAGAAGAAAATACTCTCCATCTCCTGACATCCTCAGCCTTGCCTTGGATTGCACACACTCTAAGTGGTTTCTATGCAAAATCGGAGTATTTGAATTTGTTGTACCTCCTCATCTTAGAAGCCTTTTAGCAAGTGCATTTGAGTCCCCCTTGAATCTGAGAACCTTAAGAGGAGGTAGAAAGCTTTATTTTTTTGGTGCCAAAGCAGAGTGTTAATTCTTGAATGCAAATTGAAAGCATTATGGTAACATCAAGAAGTATAAAATAATTTAATGGATGTAATTTTAAATTAGATTTGCCAATAAGATATTCTTTATCTGATCCCATAGTTTATGTAGCTTGGATGACCTCTCTTCCGTTCCTCTTTTTGTCAACCTGCAGGACTTTCCCAGGCCAGTGTCATCTGAGGACTTTTGTGTGTTGAAGATGAATTTGCATTTTTCTAATTCTTGAGCTCTCTGGTAGTTAGAAACTTGGTTTCTTTCAAGCCTTTGGTTTATGGAAGAAAGTTCTCTACCCTCCTAAATCTATATCAAATTGCATTCCTTAAATGTAATAGGAATAGTGTGATCAGAGGGTAAAAAGCGTAGAAAGGGAGCAATGTTTCAGAAGTTATGTTTTTGACTGTTTGGCAATTTAGGGCAGATAAGCTACCATGGTCTTCCGTCTAAGTTAATTTTATTAGCATTTACTAAAGGGTGTAGTTCTTCTATAAGTACACGAGGCTGATTGGTGAGCCATTTGTCCACCTAAAAGTTGTCATCTCTTTTTAAGACTAAGTGAGACTCAATAGCTGTTGCGAAGAGCAAAAATTATTTTTTTTTTTATTGGGTAAAAGCAGAGGTGACCTAAAGATGGTATAATTAGCCCTAGAAATCCTGGTGTTTAAGTAGGATAGTTAATTTCATTTTCTCCATCCTGCAGTCATGTTCTGTGCCAATTGTCCCGTAATTCTCCATCTGACGCAGGCACTCACATATGGAGGGAGAACTTCTGTCTGCCTACAGGGCACTTTGAAACTCTTAGACCTCGCAGTACTTTCTGTTTTCTTTGCTCTTTAAATACTGACTAGGCATATACACACTGACTCTGAAACCAGAATTTTGACTCACAGAGAGTATAAATTTAATCTGGCCTCAGTGGAGATAACGAGTGTTCACTGAAAGTTACGCCCACCATCTGGGGCTGAATCAAGCTGTAATACCACTGGCACTGGGACAATTACGTAAGGAGTTTAAGTTTGTGTACATGGTGGTAGATGTGTAGGTGGCTTTATGCATGGTCTTCAGAGGCCCGGTTCTACTTCCACTGAATTTAGCTGAGGCTTTTTCTCTGCTGTGGTGAGAGGGAAGATTTAGCCCCTGTTTAGCGACAAGCTTAAATTCCCCACTTTAACTTTGTGGTGAAAGCTCTGGGTATTTTCAGTATGTGTGTGTAATACAATGTGTACTCACTCCAGTTTCTTGAGTCTAGAATGAAACCTGTCATTATCACTATGATCTTATTTAAAGGAAAAAATCTATAGAGGTTTCTTGGGAGGTTTCAGGTACAAGTGAACAGTCAAGAATAGGAAACAAAGGTAACTAACCATGAAAATGGGATATTTTGCATGTGTTTAAAAACTTGCAAGAGGGAAAACCCAGACAGCCTCTTCATGCAACTCTCGCTAAAACGCTTTGCAATCTCACTTCAAGCTCTCACATGGCCCAAGTTTTGTGAATGCCTGAACAGAATTTTCAAGAGCAGGTAGTCTGTATTTACTGCACAGCTACCAAAGTGTGTTTTAGTACAGGTTTGTGGTTCAAATGCCCATTTATAAACATCATTGACCATCTTTCATGATGAAATGTTGTGTATTAATACTACCTTTAAAATTATTGGCAAATCTGTTTTCTCATGATAATCAGTCAATTCTAAAGCACAAGATACAGCATCTAATACATAATTCACTTTAGTGGAGGCAATTATGTTGATTGCAAAATCCATCAGAATACACTGGCTCTAAAAATAAGATTGTATGTGGCAGTCCATATTTAGCAAATTGAGGTTATTAATCAGACCTTGTTCCTTGCATATCATTCATCCATATGTAAAGCATTTTTCAGCACCCTTGTCAGGGAGCAGCAAGAGCGGGCAGCTCTGCAAGGGAAGGGAAGCAAGAGCTGAGGGTGGCAACGGTGCAGGCAGGAGCAGTGTCTTCACTGACAGTCTCAAGTGACCAGGAAGGTCCAAGGTCAAGCCAGGAAGCCAGGGCAGCGCTGATAAGTTACAGGGCTGGTTAGAGGAGTATCTACAATGTAGCTCAAGCAGAGGCCTGAGGAAGTAGCTGGTCTTAAGCACAGCTCCTGGGTGTGGGGAGCCTCAGTGGAGACCCTGGGTGGGCTCAGGGCAATTACAGGTCCTTGGTGTACTGAGGGCCCTGAGGAGGACCTTTGGGTGGTAAATAAATAGAGAACTATGTAAAGAAATAGAGGAGCTTTTAATTGGAGACCCTTCCAGCAGATTGTGTGAAGCTGTAAAAACACTGACAACTCATACAAACCATGGGATTAGAAAAGCAGACACTGTCATCTTCTGAAATGCTGAGGGCTCATAACTCTGCTTTGAGAGGGAAACTGACTGACGTCCTCCCCAGATGCTCAAGGTCAGGCTGCTGGACACATGCAGTTACTTCACATGTGTTTTGGTGCAGAAAAGGAGTGGTACCTGCGAAAGTTTGGTGCATGCGTATTTCAGATCTCATTGCTCTAAAAGTCAGAAGAACAAAACCTCATTTCTCTGTGTCTTCAAATGTTCTGGCTGAAAATGAGAGTGATTTTCACATTCTTCTTGCTTTCCAACGTGCCAGTGAATTTTGTTACAGGTAAGCCAAAGAATAGGATAATGAGAGAGCGAACTGGTGAACTTACATTCCTGAGTGGCTGCCAGCTTCTCGTGAGACTACAAGTAGCTCTTAAACAGATCCTCAAACATGCACTTCTACAGTAAGGATGTAACTGTTAGCACACAGCAATAGCAGTATATTGAGTCAAAGTGTAGCAATGTCCTTCAGGACTCTTTTCTTCTACACTAGTGGATATGTTGTATTTCCCAAATAACTAAATCTTACTTGGGCATATTCTGACTTATCCACACTGGCACATAGAAACATTTCTGACATAAAGAATCCAAGCCACAGGTATTGTAACCTTTGCGCTCCTGGAGGGGAGAGCACCTGGATATTCCAGAGAAAAAAGGTCTGAGGGATGAACATGTTTTTTTGAGTGTTGGCTAAGATATGCTCATAATGAAAAGCAAACATTCTTATGTGGACTATTTGCTATGGAGTTGGCATAAAAAGGATCATTAAAGAACCCCGCAGGGAAAACACTGCAATACAGTCACACAGCGAAGACAAGAGGTTTCTTAGATACAGTATTAGATTAATAGTGTGGCAAGCTAATTCCTCTCTCCTGCTCCTGGTGACCTGGTGGTTGTTTTGCTAGTGTTGAGAACTCTGTGATCTGATGATGCTGTTTTGTTAAAACCTATCCTGACGCAAAGGTGGACAGTCAGCCACCTCTGCAGCAACAATTTTTGCTGGAGGTAGTAGGAGATGCTAATCTCAATATATACCCACAACGGGACTAAAGGAAGTGCTAAGCTAACTAAAGGTGCCTATACAGGGACCATGAGAATGTGGTTTACAAGGGGTTAAGCAAGAGCAGAGAACAGGGAGTTTGTTTTGGTTTTGTTTAGGCGGTATTTATGACGGGTTGGACTAGACAAAATTTGACCCATGGAATTCATAAATCTATACATACATTTCTATTAAATATATATTTTATTGCTAATATTTTCAAGGGGTTTAGTTTTGGTTGTTTGGGGTTTTTTTTTCTTATTCAATGAAATAACTTATTTTGAAGGAAGGGAGAGAAAAATGCTTCACTGTAAAAGAAGCTAAATTACAAAAGACCGTCTCTGTCCCCAGTATTCTCTTACCACTGTACTGATTGTGGATGCAACTTAGGTACAAAGGGTCCCCTCATCTTTTTGTGACATTTCAGCATGCATGCCAATGCACTAGTGTAAGTGTATACTAATATTAAAATGCATGGAAACTGAGGCTATAGAAACTGTTTGCCTGATGTACTTGGTGTGTGACATGGATTTGTATCTGTATTTGTCGATTTTGTAGACACAGAAATTGCTTTGGAACCAGAGGCGATAAGGGACTGCAGGGAATAGAAGAAGAGGCCATGGCTTCTTATGGGAGTGGAAAGTGAAAAAACGTGAAAGAAAATAGACCAAATAACATACAAAAAATGAGGAAAAAAAAAATAGACAAAACCTGCATTAATATGTAACTTGATTTTACGTCAAGTAACACCTGTAGCTGCAGCTGGAGTTACTAGAAACGCTTGTCATCAGTTCCACTGAAATAACGTCCACTGTAGTGGGTTTGCATGCATTTGCAGGTGACTTGTCAGAAATAAATGTTTCCATGGAGCTGTAAAATATAATTTGTTTGACTACCTTAAAAATCAAAGCTAAACAGAAGATGAGCACTTCCTTCTTCCTAGTGATTGCAAGAGTTAGATTCCTATGTGAAGTTACTCCTCTTTGCTCCTGCAGTGGACAAGCTGGCAGTCAGGAATTGGGAACATCCCTAGCCACAACCAGTAAATATGGGCTCTTTTTGCTGATTGTGGAGACCACAGATAAGTTAAAGTTTTCTTACCTACACTGCTCAAACGATTCCTCCATCTCACACATAAGGTGCTCTGAAGTAATGAAGTGGGTAAATATTGCACAATAAAAGGATTGTGCTGCCCTCATCCTACTGATGGGGGAAGCTGTACAGTATTCAGAGTTGATGTGAAGTATTTGTTGCTAAATAAAGTCTATTGGAAATGTACTTCATTCAAGTGTAATGGAGTGCATAAAGAATTCAGGATCAAGCAACGTGATGCAAACCACGGTGCTGTTTATGTAGCCGTAAGTTTCATTTTCATTGCTGCGTCCTTTCAGTACTTAGCTGTCAGTCTTCCATTTTAATTAGTTCAGATTCTGGCTTGTCCAAATAAGGTAGAGGCAGAACAGCTCCGCTGAAGGATTTTGGATCTAGAAAATAAAGGAAAGAATATTTTTTCTCATTATATCTAATTCATGGTACATTTTGTTTGTTTTCTGGTCTCACAGTATTTTCTGTTTTAAGTATTGGTTATAGCAGACTATAATGTGTGAGACTTGAATTTTATCTGGAATTAATTTTTAGCTAACATCTTCTTAGGTTGAAATTTTGTGATTTCTAAATATAAAGTAAAAATAAATAAACCCATATATACATGTCCTTAAAAATCTATTTGACTGATATAGCAGCAGCTTCTGATAAAACTCTTATGCATTGTAAGTTATATATACACAGTTTAAAAAATGTTTTTGCCGTTTTTTCTTTAATGTGCTAGTTTCTTGGCCATTAAACAACCTCACCCCAAGTATCTCATGAATTTTGTATATGATGTCTGTTGCATAAAGCAGATTTTATAACTATTTAATGAATCTCTGTATCTGACCCATCATTTTAGTTACAATACTGGTAGCATTGATCTCGTATTTAAAGCTTTTTAGAATAGAGGGAGAAATCAAAACAAAAAAAGCTAGCAGTCAAATAAAGATGAAGCCTCTAGATTTCTGGTCTGCTGTGTTTGTGAGATAGTAGCAAATTCTGTGTTATTTTATTCTATTCCAGCCGTTTACCTCTGCAAGCGGACAATGCAAAACAAAGCAAGGCTAGAGCTAGCAGACTATGAAGCTGTAAGTACCTGGGCCTAATGAGCATGTGAAATAATGTTAAACATAAGAACGATGGGCATTATATGTTAAAATTTATTAGTTATCCACTTCTGCCAGCATGTGGGTCTGACAGTACTCATAAATGCTGTTTGAGAGACTTTAGTGAAGGCTAGCTGGGCAAAAGTTGAGATTTTGGTCCATCTCTAATCTTCCTCTGCTCAGATCATTGTGCCAGGATCAGAAATAACTGCTCACAAATCCCAGATATGCTACGAGTGTTTGAAAGTAATTGTACACTACACCGTGTAAGGTTCAAATGATGGGTCTCTGGCAACATTGTAGCATTTAGTAGCTGTAGAAATATAAATCTCATTCTTACGAGTGATGCTAGCGCTTGAGCCATTGTCCCATCAGTTAAACGAGAGGCAGAGGGTCAGACTAGAGGCACTTCCCACTCCCTGAAAGTTGTATTGTGCCCCAGGCAAAGTAAAATAATTGGGGCCAGGAAAAGCCAGAAAAAGAGGGAGTTTGATTAGCTGATGAGGATGGCACTCACTAAGGAGAGAGATGTCTTGAATTCCATCCATATCTCCCCCAAAGTTCCTGAATTTTTCATGAAAATGTCAACATAAAATTCACGAACAGCCCTAGCTCTGCGCTGAAAGCTGTCCAGCTGTGCTATTGTGACATGATAGCAGGATAGTCAGCCAGGCCTCTCAACAGGCCAAATACTCCAGCTGCAGCACCATGCTGACACACTTTGTTGCTTCTTCTGGCACAAGCTTGCTTTTCAGTGTACTGCACTGTGGGGTATGCATAATTTTATACTTGCATGCCGTATAAAATTCATCTCCAGTATACAATCCACGAAAGCCTTTACTGGTATTGACAAGATCTCTAGAAAGTCTCCTCTTCATTCTCTGCAATCTTTATTTTCAGTAAGTATGTCATAGAGATACATTTGCAATGCATAGAAATACATTAAAGCAGCACTTTGTTAGGAAGTTTGCAGACAGTTTTTCACTTAGTCTCAGTAAAAGCAATGCACAAAGGTAACTGGGGTCTTTTTGGAGGGAAATAAGAACCTCAGCCTTCTCCATGTTAACAGACTGCATACTGCTGCCATTTAAGCTGGAGGGAGATTGGAAAAGCTCTGTTACAGGCAGTGAAGCTATTCCAGCATCCCTGGAGGAAATAATTTTGCTAAGATTTTACAAATCTTCTTCCTGTTATTATCAGTAGGCTGTAGGATATATACATTTCCTGTACAGTAGTGAAGAACTGTAGCCTGCATTTTTTTAAAATAAGGATAGCTGTGGAGATCTTGGAAGATTCCTACCAAAATATTGGTAGTTTCTTATTGTATTTTAAATAAATTGATAGGCAGCCAATATTGTTCAAGGCAAACCATTTGTATAGATGACTGATGGGAATCATCGTGTGGATCATCCAGTATGGAAAGTACTGTTATCTTTCAGTATTAGGTACTTTCAAAACAAGAATGTTTCTTTGTATTATTGCAAAACTGCTCAGCCAGCACCCAGTGTATAAAAATGCTTCAGAAATCCCGTGTTCTGCTGAAGATTGCATCCACCCTTGTCATCAGAGTTTCAAAATTAAAATAGTCGGGGCATTCAAAAGTAGATAGATCTAGTATTCCATCCTATTTGACGTCAAGCAAAGATGTTATATCAGATAAGTAAGGTACATTTACGCTGGCACAGATATCATGACTTGTATTACATCTTGGGGGGGAGTGCGAGGGGAGGAGGGAAAGATATATTAAAAGCTATTAAATAGTAAATAGCTTACAACGTAACCCACTAAAATTGTGATGTATTTTCAGGAGAGTTTGGCCAGGCTACAGCGAGCATTTGCTAGGAAATGGGAGTTTATTTTTATGCAAGCTGAAGCACAAGCAAAGTAAGTTCCTTTGAAGATGAGAAGTTTTGGTTTTGCATGCTTTTTGAAGGTAGAAGGGGAGGGAAAAGTGATTGGACACTTCTTATGTTTAAAATTACTGTCATTAACACTGTTTCTTTTAAATATCCTATAACATTGACAGAGTGGACAAGAAGAGAGACAAGATAGAGAGGAAGATTCTTGACAGCCAGGAGCGAGCGTTCTGGGACGTGCACCGGCCGGTGGTGAGTGCTGGTGGGGCCTCCCTGCCTGTGAGCGGAGCCACTGATAAATGTCAGCCTCTGTGGAGCATTGGAGTAGCCTGGGAACAAGTAAAAGGGCTGTAGGGTTGGGATTTGGGGCCCACCTCCCTTTTTTGCAGGATCTATAGTTTATATCATTCTACTATTGAAGACTGCAGATGTGCGTACACTCAGTTTGGCGTTTTCAGTGAGTAGATTTGTTGTGTCTGATTTCTTGAATCGGAAGGTACCTGTCTGACTATTACCATCTCAAAGGTTTCCCAAGGTATGAGTCACACAACCAAAATTATCAACATAGCTAAAAATACTTTTTTGAAAATCTTTTTTTTGAATCCACTTTTTTTGCTCACTAAGCCTTTCAACTCCACTCTGGTCATATTTCCAAGCTATTTTTAATGTACATAAAGGTTAGATATCATTGGCTTTGAGCTGTGGGAGTCATACACTGTCTAAACAAGATTTGTCTGAGATGCTTGTCAAAATCCATCTGAAACAAAATTTAAAAAAAGGGTGTTACATAATCAACTACCTTTGAGAGCTAAACTTTGAGAAAGATGGTCAAATATCAAAAGACTTCTAATTAAACTGTGAGAGCTCAATAATCACACCTTTTTTTACTTTACAACAGAATTATATCTGTTTCCCTTACCTAGAGTTAAGCTTTCATTTTCTGAGTACAGAGTTTGGTATCATTACCAACGAAACCAAACATGGACTATATCTTCCACTGGGACACTGGGAAAAGATACTTAACTAAAACTAGTTGTTTTGAGGAAGGAAAGTTCAATTGATGATACATGTAGAAGAGGTGAATACAGTGAGAAAGTTTCAAATGAAAAACAATAAACTTGGACAGGGTCAACTTGCATTTGTGACTGTGGAATTGAAAGAGCAGTAGAAGAAATGGATTCTTAGGTAGGATTTAGAACATCAGGTAGAGAAAATCATTTGAAATGAAAGATTCAAACGAGAGGAATTAGATACAAGAAGACTGAGACGTTATTGTCTAGTCACTGATATAAAATAAGGAAGGAGGACAGAAGAGAATCTGCCATCTGATGTTGATGGGAGCTACAAATTGAATAGACACAGAGAGTTTCAGTGGACCTGAGAACTCTGAAGGTGCAGATATCTTTTATATTAGCTGCACAAATGGATCTAAGAGTTTCGAATCTGGGAATGAGATGCTGTTTCCAGGTTTGGAAGAGAAGATGAATTGTTGAAGTTTCAAGTTGAGATATAGGCAGACAATAAGGAGAGAATTAAAGGGACCAGGACAAGAGGAAATTGAATCTGATTAAGAGCTTTGGCTGAACTGTGGCTAAATCTGCCTGGTCCAGCAGATGTTTTTAATCTGGCTGTAGACAAACCTAGGAAATATCAGGGGCAAAAGACTGGCTTACAGTCAGCAGTGTAGGCTCCTGACTTTAGGAGATATAAATAGAAAAATGAAGAGGTTCATACTTTGGCTAACCAGCTCCTCACACTTGAAAACATTGTTATGAATTTTACTGTCACAGTAAAAGCCAAAAGCTTCTGTTAAAAAGAATAAAAAATAAAAGAGGAACAGACAGAAAAGAGGAAGGTGATGCTAGAGCTAATTACAATTTCTAATGGCTTTTCATGGCCCCCAAAAGCCCACCAAAAACTCACAGAAACACTGCTGCAACTCTGGAAAGCTAATTTTGGAAAATTAGGTAATGTTTGGATAAGAATCTGGGGTTAATGCTTATTTTTATTTACAGCTTTTCATCTTCTGATAAAAATTCAGAGGCTAAGGGCAGTGACAATATTGTTCAAAATCCACCCTAATTTAATTTTTTTTCTTACTGAAAATGAATTTTGAGAACCAAATGTTTCATTATTTGCTTTTTTGTTTAGATGAGCAAATAAATATTTTTTAGGGGTTTTTTGCAGGTGTCCTGGTCCCTTGTTGCTTTCTTTATTACCTGACCAGTTACAGTGCTAGTACAGAACCTTTACATATAGAATATAACCTATTAATATTAAATCTATATTTGATTTCAAAAAAGAGATACTTTAAGGTGATAAAAGGGATAGAAGAGGGAACCAAGCCATCAGTCCCACAGGAAAGTGTAGCAGTGCACTACAGGAATGGGAGACATGAAAAAAGAACAACTATGTGACAGTGAAAGTCAGTGAAAGTGTAGCTGCAGAAAAATAGCATGATTTGGGTATCAGAAATGTCACTGTACTCATAAGTTTAAAACAAAGGAAATGAGACAAGGTTTGATGTGTAAATAATATTTGCCTCAAAAAGCACCTTAATTTCATAGGTCCCAAGTCAAAGTCAATCTCGCAGGTGGTTACAGAGGCCTGAGAAGATTTATGCCATAGTCTGAGAGACAGACAAATGCTTGACAGTCATCATGGCTGTTACTTTTGATCAGCTGGCTGGCTAGTGCACATAATTTTTCCTAGGTTTTTCAGACTGAGATGATGCTTGGAGATGAACCAGAGAAAAGTGGATTTGGAGAGGAGTTTTTTCAAATAGTCACCGGTTCTTCAGTTTTCTTTTGAGAGGCAGTTAAGGGAGCAGCTTTGATATCTCACTGATGGTTTTCCATTCCAATATTTATTTAATTGCAGTTTCACTGTGTATTTAATTTTTAATTTTACTGTGTATATTAGTGTAATGTGGAGTGTAATCTCAGTCATTTCTGTAAATTCCAGTTGCTGCTTTATGTAGAAAGATCTTAGTTTGCAGCCAGAAAGAGCACGACTGAGCTTCAACTGTAGGTACTGCAGCCTGCAGAGACATTCCTGAGGAAGTTTTAATCTTACTAGTTCAGATACCAATGGCAGTAAAGCTGTGGAAATGTGTGTCAGGGAGAGCTGTATAAAATCCCTTGAGAACCTGAGCAGCAGACCTAGAATAAAGTCTATGCCATTATTTCCAAGGCGTAGCCAGTACCTAACACAGGTCTGAGATTAATATTATTCACTTATAGTGACACATTTGTCTTTTTGATGGCAGAGTAAACATATCTTAAAAGCGTTCCTTTCTTTTCCGCCTGCTTAGAAAGTGTGTCATTTTCATAATTTTGAAACTTCTATCAATAACAGACTATGGAACTGAGTGAAAATTGGTTAGGAGGATTAGGGCATTAGTCAAAAAGCAGTAACAAATCAAGCTAAATTGGACAAGTCAGTTCCTTCCAGGCAAAACAAATTGTGAAGCTGCTCTTGTTTGTAAAGAAGTGTCATGCTCCTGATTAAAGTCTTCATAAAAGAACTCATAGCTTTCCTGAATTATTATCTCTGTTTAAAACCCGTAATCTTATACTTGTTAAAAGGGGACAAATAGGTACTAAAACAGTAAATCCCCTGAAACGTTCTCAAACCCACAGCAAATACAGTAGGAGCAGAGTAGCTGTGGCTTGCAGTAAAATTAACTCTTTTAGGTAGCAAGCAAGGACAGCTGATGTCTTGCTGCTGCAAAAGATTCACTTTTCTTCTGGAGTTACACATTAATGTAATTTAAATGAAATGCATAATAAAGGCCTCTTGGGTGCTTCTTGAGATTCAGATTAATTCAGAAGATAGTGGGGGAAGTATTCTTTTCTCCTCAAAGTCATCTGTATACATCTTAACTATAATAAGGTGAAAAAAACTTTTTATTTTCTCCCATGCCTCTGACCTTTGTCATCAGTCAGAATGTTTTTTGTATTGCAGTCATATTTAGCAGGTTTGCGTGCAGTTGTTTTTAAAAGGAAGATGGAAATATGCAACAGCTTTCTAAGATGTGCTAGAAAACTACACTGGTGTGTGTCCCTCTCCAAAGTTTAAAGTCTGGCTATGGTTTAGTTATACTGTGATTTACCAAAGCATGAACCAAGGCGTGATCCAGTTCTTCCAATCTGACATTCGTAGCTTGGTTAAACCCGATCTGCAGGATTTCTGTTCCCATTGCTACCACTGGTTTGCTGAATGGTGGTCAACATTTTGCTTCTCTGTGGAAAAAATGAATAGCAAATATTAATAAGGGTTAGACTGGATGATCTTAAAGGTCTTTTCCAACCTAAATATATGAAAAACCAAACCAATATTTGTGTGATTTAATACAGTAAGACAAATTATCCAGGGTGGGTATGTCTGGTAAGGACAGCAGCAACATTAAGGGCAAGTGTGGGTTTAAGATAATTCACTGATGATGTAAAATTCAGAAATATGTATGATTTCCAGATTTGGGTGTTTCATGCCATTGTTTCCTAGTAGGAAAGTAGGAAAACAGTAATCTTTAAATATTTTAAGCCTTGCAGCACATCCCACACCTTTTGCTTCTCTCTCTATTTAGTTTTTTTTATGAGGTTCTATCTCCATTAATCTAATTTTGTCTGTTTATATTGTAAAATTGTGTTTTATGTGGTCTGAACATGACCCTCAGCGTCTGAGCCAGTAGGTAAATTACTGGGTGTCTGGGGTCACACAGCGGATACTTGCGGTTATATGTTCTGGGGTGGTTTTTTTTGTCTTTTCTGTTATTGCTTTTGTTTTTAATGACTTTTCCATCCTGTCCTTCAAGATCAGCCTCAAAGACTTGGCAAAAGACTGAATTTAACTTGGCTAAGGTGGTGCAATCCTTCATTTCACACTTCGCGTGCTACAAATCCTAGACTTTTCTGGGCCAGTCGCTTGTTTAGCCAGAGAACACTTGTCTGGTTTATCATAATATTTTCAGAAAGTTTTAAAACATCTCCAGGAAACGAATGTGAATCATGCCATCCAACTTCTCCAGTGATGTATCTGCATGCAATTTTCATGTCTTCTTTTGCACCTGTTTCACTGTATATCCTTACAAGGGAGTTACCTCTCCAGCAGACAGGGAATGCAGCCAAAGCAGCAATTGGCAGTCTCAGATAATTGCACTTCTGGTAATGAAACAAAGCCTTGTACAATGTTTTGTTTTCAGAAAATGGTTATACTGTTTATGATCCATACTCGCATCTGTTTCAGGCAGATATTTATAAACCTTATAGCTAAACTGCAAACTGAGACCTTTATGGAAGAATTTGTACTCACATTATTTAGGATTGTTATTTAGTCTGACACTTGAGTAAGGGTGGGATAGATGGGGAAAAAGAAGCCAGCTTTCTTGAAATAGTACAACTAAAAGTGCTCATGTCAAAACTAAGGATTATGAAGAGGTCAGAAATTGTGAAACAGCTAACTGATGAGATGGTGGAAGGACACAGAAAAATAAGTTGATGTTATGTATTTTAATAAGACCCAGTTCTGGTAGCAACTAGTAAAATAAGCTGAAGGTTTTGAATTTTTTTAGTAAGTGCAGTGTTTATATATTGATTTTTGTTTCTGTGTGAATTAATTTGCTGCATTAATCCAAAGCATTCTGTCAAGGATCTTCTTATAAATCAAAAGGCAGATAATCATTTTCTAGATGTTACCTATATTTCCCATCAACATTTTCAGAGACGTGTGGTCAGACTTTCTTATTGTCACTTCTTTTCAAGCGAATAACCTAAATTCTTCGGTATGGAATCTGTAAAACAGCGGTTTCCTGCCTTTTGGGGTGAAAAAAATTGAGAAAGCAATAATGACTCTGAGTATTTAGCCTAAGGGCAACAAACCAGATAAATTTAACAGGTTTCCTTATGCAAGTTTTGCAAATACTGGAATCTTCACGTACACAAAAATCACATTAATATAGCCTTAATTAAAATTAATACTATTAAAGGCACCGCTTGAGTAAGTACAATGTATCTAATTTCTGTACAATAATTTCTGGTTCTGAAAAACAGTCACTACAAACCTAAAATAGTCTATTGTAAATTAAGAGTAATTAGAAATCAAATTAACTTTCAAAAAGAATTAAGCATTTAACTTCTGTGCAGTAGTATATTCTTCAGTACAGCTTCTAGTTTAGTTTCACATGACTTGTCTCAAAAATTAAATTTCAACATCCTTTTCATATGCATTTTGCATATTATGTGTTTCTCTGACACACAGACCACTAAAATAAATTTTTTTTAAAACAATATGATAAAATCCTATTCTCTTAAGGTGAAAGCCCAGCTTTACACCAGATCTGTCCTTAAACAAGCAAGGATGTGAGAACATGAGAATCCCTGTCAAGCTTCAAGATGCTCTATCTTCTATAGATTGTTTTTATGCTTTAATTTATTAGTGTTATATTTCTTGAAAATATCTCTGTATCTCTTTTTCTCCTGTTCCAAGCAGGTTCTTGGTTTGCACAGCGACTAGAATTCCTTGTGTGTCTGATACTATTCATGCATAAGATCAGAACTCTGGTTTGAGAAGACAAACAGGTACAAACAGGAAACTGGTGGAGCATAGGTTCCTTTTTTTTGAAAGATGCTGAAAATCTTTGAAACTTTAAGTGATCCTAAGTTCCACGCTAAGTGAGACTTCCCATCTCTTAGTTTGAAAACCATCTGAGTTTTACCATGCTGCAAACATAATTAAAGCTTGATCAAACTAATTGGTCAAATGTGTCTCCTTTGTCTGATGGTCTTTGAACCTCATTTGTCTTGTCCAAACAAGAGAAACAACTCGTAGTTAAACTTTTATCCATTAATTGCGCTCCTTGCCATCTTTTGATTAAGTCCGCTGCAGAACAACACTGCTATTTTGATAGTAGTCAGTGATCTTCAAATAAATCCTTGAATAAAGCATGTATTGATTTTACTAATTGGTCCAAACGGCAAGTTTTCTGTCCTTCACGTACGGCTGTCTATAATGGGTTTAGCTTATTCTTAAATGCTTATGCCTTTCTCTGCAGTTTATCAAGAATTCATTATTTCTGCATTAATATATTTCTGTCAGGTTTATTTCTCATTCATTTCAATTTAATAAATGAGTCTGGAACTTTATATTATTTATCTCTGTTCTTTAATGAGTCAAAATGAAATTAGCTAACAAGGACATTTAAATTCATTCTATACTTCCTGCATAGTTCCCTACTAAAACCTTCAACAGAAGAGAACGCTTAATCCTAACAAAGCTTTTATTAATTCTTACGAATTAAGACAATCTCTTCCTTTGAAGGAAGCAGTTTGATAAGACTTGACATTGAATGTTCTGTGGCCTGAAATACCAGTTCAATGAATGAATAAGAAAAAATGAAAAGCTATATTTACTTAGCTAAAAGCCAACGGGTTATATATCATTATCCGCTGATATAGGCGGGTTTTAACAGTTAAGCTGTATACGACTGATTTGTTTCCATAATACTACTTGACTGTAGATCACTATATTCAGGGATATGTGCAGCATATTGTCAGATGTATCATGTTTTAAAAATAGATTAATATTAAGGAACATAACCAAATTTGAGGCTATTCTATGCAAGTCCAGTTCCAAGTTGTATTCGCTTATTTCAGTATCACACTGAATCCATATATTGTAATTATTTAGCCTATCTTGTGTTTCATAAAGATAGTATTTAGTAACATGACACATCTCTTTTAAGACACATAATGAAAAGGCTAAAGAAGTTGGGGAAGATATCTAATGCTTTAGTAGAACAAGCAGGTTTTAATAGTTTTTCTCTGATTATCTGCCAAATTTGTGAGGCATCTGGGAATGAAATCTGAAACATGGTGCTACAGAATTTATACTGGAGAACAATCTTGGGATTTGCTTCCTAATTATTAAATATGATTTAGAGGTGTTAATTGGAATGTATAGCTGTACTTCCCAGATGAGCTAATTTCTAACAGAAGAGAGAGTCCATAGGAAAAACTAGAAATATTGTGAACTAATTTTAGTGAAGTTTCGTCTGGAATTATAGGAGTTGAAAACTTGATAGAAGCTGTAAACAAAGTCATCATCAATCTTACGTACTTATTACAATTTATAAATGAAGTTACCGTGGCCATAATGGACTGTAATCCAAATATTTGTCTTTCTGTGTTTGCTTCTTATTAGAACTGTAATGCAAGTGGGACCTCCGTAAAAGCACTGTAACTTAATGGCAGGTATCAAAAGTCCAGTCACAGTCCTTGTGTTTCAGTCACACGCCTGAGTCAAAAAGGCACGTTTCCAGAGAGAGAGTTGTGCTAAAAGCAATTGTGCAGAAGCTGGGAATATGACACTATTTTTGTGTCAGACATACATGACAGACATACATACTCTTGAAAATCCAAGTAGAGAGAAGAAAAGTTGGTGATGGTCCCTTCTATTACATGATAGAATAAAATTTACAGTGCCACCACATATACAGGAAGAAAGAAACTATCTGGTATCATCAATTTCACCTGTGGACAAAGACTATATTCATTAAGTAGCTAGTCCCTGTGGTGGGGATACCCGCCCAGCTTAGTCTAGAGTTTGTAATTATTGGGTTGTGCTACGTTTATGATAGATGGGGCATAAGTTGCAATTTTTATTTTTTTTTAAAGTCCATCACTTGTATCCTAATAATTATACTCACCATAATATTTTTCTTCTTTCTTCAGACATCTGCTAATTTACTGGAGATCTTGTGACTAGAGATGTTGTCAAGAGAAGTCCCAATGCTTACATGCTTGATTTCTCAGAGTTATTTTCAAAGAGCTGCTGAACCAAATGGAAATTATAATTAAGCCATAGACTTTTGGGGAGGCTAATAAAGTTCATAAGAGTGTTTCAGATGAGGTACACCTAGCTGATTGTAAGTTAAAGCCATGATTAAGTGCTTCTGTTGTAAGTAACAATATTTTTTTCCAACCAAAAGGAAGTGGCTCCTATAGCCCAGTCCTTGCAATCACCGGTTTGGCTTTACTGCCTTGGGTGGTGTAATAGAGGCCAGTGAGATTCCTCTAGTAGCGGTGTTAATGCATGTTCCTACATATTTTCAGATTCTGGCAACTATGGGTACTGGGTTTATTTTTTCATTACTTAATTGAGGTTGATTGACCTAATAGTTATAAAGTGAGTTACATTTTAAACAGCTTTCAGGTCCTATCAGATAACCACCAGGAAAAGAGTTTTCTGAAATTTGTAAAGGGTTGGAAATGTGCAACCCTCCTTTGACTGGACCTTAAGATAACAGCTGATTCTCCAAATCCTGTTAAAAGAGCTGACCGCTTGCACTTAGCACATTTGAAAAGTTTCTCTGAGACTTTCTATTGCACCAGCAAAGTCATTAATAGTGCAGCTCTTCTACTGCAAAGCCTTTTTACTGACCCTGAAGTGTGTAAAATGAGGTAAAATCCCAAAATATCCAAATAATCTATACCTGAACCTCAACCTTTCCTTATAAGCCTTAGCAGGTTCTGCACACTCCAATAACTTCCATCTCTGGGAAATGAAAAATTGGTGCATTGCAGGAAAATATAGCCTGTGTTTTTCTCTGTGAGAGCTTCAGTTTTAGCCATTACTGACAACTTAATATAGGATTTTAATGTCTCCTTTGATGCTAGCCTTTGTATGAGAAAAACTAAACTTTCCCACATAACCAGAGTCAAACTGGGTATTCCTTCAGCTAATAACTCCTTTGGTTTTTTTCAGCTGAGTACCACTGGATTTTTTTTTCTTTGCCTTATTATTTTTTTATAATGTTTCATGCCCTTATTCTCCCCTTGATTTTTAACTATGCACAGTTCAGCTAGCTACACAAGTAAACTGGAATATAAAAACTAGAAATAAAAATGAAGTCTAGTATTCTGCTTATCATTCACTGTCTAATTAGCTTCCTTTCCCTACTTTAGAAGTGAGTGATATGAATAGTGACTGCTGAGGGTTAGAAGACTCCTTTCCTAGAACAATGACAGAAATAGCAACAATGGCAGAAGTAGCAGAATAGATTATTGCAGAAGGCAATGTTAACGTTTGACACGCAGGAAATTTCAAATTTTAAGATTACTGTATTTGTGATAGTCTGCTATTACAAAAAATATAAAAGACAGCTTTCAATCTCTGCCTCGTCTTTAACTTTGTGTGTCTTTTCCAAGTGGAAGCCAAGATCTGTTCTGTTTGTATCCATGTCCATAATTTAAATTTATAGTGTTTAAATTTTGAAAGCCTGGAGATCTTGAAATTTAGTGTTTTGCAGTTAAACTTACCAAGTTAGCCCATGCTTGCAAAACAAATAAAAAGATCTATTTCATAGTGTATTGACACTGAAATGCAATGAAATTGTGTGAGAGTTGTGAATCAATCTACCTAAATATTTACTGCTTTAATGCACCCTGAATTTATGGGTGTGCATATTGAAATGAGGTAATTATTTTAAATAGCACCTATGCGTTTTTAGCTAAAGAGGCTGTGAAATTACATTTCATCTAAATCATCACTAGATTTTTGTTTGTATGGGTTGAGCACATGCCACAGGCTGCCAGAGACCGGAGGCAGAAGAGGAAGCAAATACCAGTCTTGTCTTTCCGTCCTGCTGTTGGGAGGGGGAAGGCAGGGTGATGAATTTCACATTGCTCTGAATACTTGATTGGAGTGTTCTGTGAGGTGGATTATTTGAATTACAGTCCCTGCAGCTTGTAAAGATCATAGGCTCTTCCACAGAAATGTAGACAGAGGGGGACCTCTGGAGGTCCTGTAGTCCAATCTCCTCCTCAAAGCAGTGCAAACTTCTAAGCTGAATAAGATTGTCCAGACCCTTGGTTAAATAAGCTTTGAAAATCACCAAGGATGGAGATTCCAAAGCCTCTCCTAAGCAACTTCTTCCTCGTATTATGAAGAAAATTTCTTTATCGCTAACTGGAATTTCCTTTACTGCATTTTCTGACTATTGCCTCCTGTCCTTTCATGGTGCACCTCTGGAACCGGTCTAGCAAGCTCCCTTTCAGCAGCAGAAGGCAAGATTTAGCTCTCCCCTTTTGCAAACAGAAAAAAAGTCTGTTCCTCCACTGGACTTCTCCATTTTGAATATATTTCTTGTGTTGTTGATGGGGCCCAAAACAAGGCTTGGTATTCCAGATGTATCCTCATGATGCCAAGCAGAAAGGAATAAACACTTCCTTTGCCTGCGGGCTACGCTATTGCTAATGCAGCTGGTTATGTGTTTGTCTGCATTGCTGCAACGACATACTGCTGACTCATGTTCAGCTTCTCCCTCAGATCATTTTCGACAGAGCAATACAGACAGGCGGTTCCCAGCCTATTGCAATGCTTGAGCTTATTCCCTCCCACATACATGGGTGTATTTGTCTCAGATACAAGAAAACTTCTGGTTATTCTGGCTTAAGTAGATTCGCAGTGAAATTGACATATTCTTTAAGAAAGAAAAAAAGACCAAAACTTAAACTGTTGTCATTATAAATAATTTACTTTCTGTTGAGGATTTCACACTTATTAGAATTACAAGTACGTCACAGCAAAGAGATTTTTACACAAAAAGGTGTTATATAGCAATTGATTTTGGCTGTGTGGCCAGGCAGCAAAAAGGGGCCTTGGAGTGTACAACTTTGTACAACAAACAGATTATAAATATTAGGTATTCTGCACTATTTGGATGGAAACGTACCATGGCTAAATCTTCCCATTTGATGTAAACAACTAATTCTTCCAAAGAGTTGCTACAGGTGTCAAAAAATTAATTCAGTTAGAACTATTACAAGGGCTTAATTAATTAATTCACTGTTGCCACAGTTATTGGAGAAAGATTATGAATATCAAGTGGATTTGTTTTAAGTAAACATACTCTCAGGTGGTTGCTGTTTTCAAATGTTGGCTGTAGCCAGATCCAAGCATACAAGTTCTTGGACCTGGAGTTCTTGGTCCTCCTCTCCTTCCACTGCTTCTTGGCAGAATCCTATTATGCAGCCTCCTAAACAGCATCAATAGAAAGTTGTGCTGCTTAGAATTTCTACTGATGTGATTATCCAATAATTGAAGTAGGGATTAAAAAATCTTCTATATGTGGGTTTTTATATTATTTATCTGCATCCATTTATCTCAGCAGTGAATTTATCATGACTGGACTGGTATGTCCTTTGCTGTAAATTAATGTAATGACATTTGTAATTTGAGATAAGGCCATACTAACAGATGGATGAAAAGAAACTAAGTTTCCTTTGAATATGTGACAGTTTTTCAGACAGCTGTTTAAAAACAGATGAGGGCCAAATTCTACCCTGGTTATGATCTTGCTGTATGATGATTTCAGCAAGGTCACAAGCCTTTCCTCTGTGTGTGTGGAGGGGGAACTGTTTTCATACAGATTATTAGAAATAAGCATTCTATTTACACATATAGAAGAGGTTTCAAGTCTTCCAGGAAATCTGTTTGAAAACTATTTACAGTATTAGTATGCAAATTATATACTACACACTAAATGGGAATCTTGCAGCAGAGCACTCTGACAGGCATCTCACTATTTGAACTATGGTAGTCCAGTTAAAAAAGCAACACAAAAAGAAAACACAGCTGGATGTAATTGTATCCACACACATACTTATTATGTTAATGGGGGCATACGAATAAAATGAAATGTTGTCCAGCAAAGGTTTTCCCAGAAAGAATCTGAGTTATTTTAGCAAAATGTTCAAATAATGCAAGCTTTTGTGGTTTTTTTAATTGAAGAGATGTTTGATATTTATTCCTAAAAATTGACAGATGAATTGTGGCAACACCAGAGAAACAATAAATCCCATCTCATTTCAAGTATCATTTTAATAAATATTCTTCAGTTGAGAAGAAAGCATGAATTGTGGCCCCAATTACATTAGGTACTTCCAGTGATATAATTTGAATCAAATTATGAGAACGGTATTGTATAGTGGTAGTGATATATGTCATAAACTCCCATTGTTACCCCTGGTTGACAGATACACCCTTTATCTGGCTTCCTGTTTCCACTGAAGCTTCCTGACACTTCCCTGCCTGTACCTTCCTGCTGCTGCTCTCCTATCGGCTCCCCTTAGGTTGCATCTTGGTCCAGTTTCTGCCCTCGCAGCCTCTCGTGAGTGCCCCTGCTGAAGTATGCCATGGCTTTGCTTCAGCGTGAGAGGTTTTAAACAGCCAGGTGTCAGTAAGAATCCACTAGATGCTGTCGAAGGTCAGTATTGGGTTGGGTCTCTTTCCAACCAGCAAAAGCTTCGCCCTTCTTTCATTCCTAAAAATCTCCCAGAAGTTCTTGTTGTGTCCCTCACATCAACCTGCGCAGCTCTGGCATGTTAGTTACCTGGGTAAGGTGCTAGGACTGTTCATACCAATTTACTGCTGGTGGACTTGAACTCTTTGAAAATAAGAGGCTTCGGGTGAGGTTTATGCCCTTTTTTTTCCTTTTTTTTTTTTTCCCCCTCTCCATTTTTAAGACATGCTTTTAACAAACCATATCTGAAAACTAAACAAATAACAGTTTATGCCTTATGTAAGTGTGCCTGCTATTCACATGGCTGCATTCAAGGATTGTAGATATTGTTAAAAGCTTATGTCTTCTTCACTGCCAGTTGCTGCCATAATCCTAAAGTAGGTGCATTGTTTTTTTTTAACTTTATGTCTCAGTATACTGCCCTGTGAAATTGCTTTCTACCTTTAAATTGACCATCATGCAGAATTTTGTATTTTTCAGGCTATCATTGTCTTTGAGAGTTGCAAGTTATTCTGAGTTAAAAAAATACCATTTTTGTTCATGAGCACAGAGTGTACCTTCCCAAATCTAGCTCAATAGGCATGTCAGATGCAGTCTTGAGAATACTATCTAAGTGCCTATTTTTATTCTTAGTGATGAGGAACTCTTTATACTGCAAATGTAATATGATCAAACAAACATTATTGAATTACTTTAAAATAAAAACTTATTTATTAATTTAAAAATCATACTGGATAAAAAAATCAGTCTGTTGCTTAAAATATTTTCCAGAGACAAAGTACAATTGGCCTGTTTAATGAAATGTATTTGTTTCTTGGCTATGCCTATATAATAAATGTTTAAAATTTTAGTCTGTGAAGATTTACAGCCACATCGAGCATTTTACATCATGATAAGAAAACAAAGCTTATATCATTAGTGTGATAATAAGTCCAGCTTGGTTGTCTGGCAAGTAAATTCTGCATCTAGCTACTCCCATTAAAAAAACCCAATCTACTTTCACTAAAAATCTGCTGCCATTAGAGAGCAGATTTTGTACTTCCCACTCTCAGTGGTAAATGTAATCTCTCTAAAATCAATAGATAAAACTCACTTGAGAGCATAACACTTATTATTAGTTGTTTCCAGCAATGTGTAAAGAACAGATTTCTGCGGAGTTCATACTTAGAGGGTAGTGTCAAAGGAAGATGAATTAGGAGAAACTAGAGGACTTGTATTCTTTAGGAAGCTACAGATTTGTGAGAATGAATCTTTGAAGACTGAATCAGATGTGTTGAGAGTCGTCCTGTTTAGACTGCCAGTCCTGTGGTTAGGCTGCTGAAGCTGGGTTTGGGGCTCTTTTTTCTTTTCTTTTCTTTTCTTTTCTTTTCTTTTCTTTTCTTTTCTTTTCTTTTCTTTTCTTTTCTTTTCTTTTCTTTTCTTTTCTTTTTTCTTTCTCTCCTCTTTCTTCTCTTCAAAACAAATCCCATTTTGGCACGTTTTTCATCTTTTTTAAGAAAAGATTATCTTTTAAAAAGTGACCCAAAACTAGACACTCCAGAAGGGAGCCTGGGGTTCACAGCTGAGCTGGATATTGCACAGTTCTATTTATTTTGTCTCATTAGGTCAACCTAGGGGGATAGCTAGAATGCACATTGTATGGCTTCCTTGGCAAAACCAAAGCAGAAATATATTATGTGTTTCTGTTATCTTGAGGATTTATTTTATTTCAAATTCATGATGTCAAAAGCTCTAAGCATGTGATCTTCAGTGTCTCACTCCAAAATTCCAAAATACTACCAATAGCAATTTAATTTGAATTAGTACCTCTCTGTGCTGCAAGTGTGTCTTATAATATGCATTTGGATATTTTCTGCTTCTCTGTACATTGCTTTCAGTACTTTCAGAATAAAGATATACAGTCAAACTTGTCCTAAAAACCATCATAGGGTCCAGCAAACAAGGCTGAATAGCAAAAGATTCTTTCTTACAATAAGCCAGATAAAATGGTACTTGAGATGCTTCCTTAGACTGTATGTTATTTAGGTTTTAGGGACTATTGGAGAAGGAAATCATGTTATTCTGTGGCTCTGGTTATTTATTTTCGTAGCCTTACAAACTGAGGAGGAGTATCTCAATGAAAATAGTATGGAGTTCCTTTGCAGATTTTATCCTTGTGTTTTCCTTTCTTTTTCTTTTAATAGCCTGGATGTGTGAACACTACTGAAGTGGATATAAAAAAATCTTCAAGAATGAGAAATCCACATAAAACAAGAAAGGTAAGTACTGTTATTAAGTTAAAAGCAGGAGGTGTAGGTAATTTATAGCATGAAGTTCCATAGTTTCTTAAAACATTTTTTTTCTTACAGCTGCAAAGAAAATATGTGAACATATGTTATTATTTCATAAGCTCTTAAGTGAATTAGTATTAACAAATTTGCTAATACTAGGTAAATGCTATCACATAAGAAAGGCTTTGGAGAAATACACAGAGAATATGAAAATAAAATTCATTGTTGTATACTTTATTCATGTTGTTTAGTAGATTGAATAAAGCATTTTAAAATGTTTCTTTCAGTAATTAAGGAAAAATAAATTAAAACAGCAGCGTAAACTACAACAGCAGTTCTTCTTGTGCTGGTATTAATGAAAAGGGTGTCTCTAGTTTACAATTATGCCCCAAATGGATGACCAGAAATTGTGGAGGAAATTAGCTTCATCTAAATTAGGATCCAGACATGAACAGTGTAAGTTCTCTGGGGATGTATAGATGGATTGGAACACTTTCTTTCAAATCCTTTGTATCATAATAATGTAGATTGACTCCAACTTTAAAGTACTCCCTTCGAGGTATATTTTCATGTCAACACATGGAAAAATGTGTTTTAAAAAGGAAAGTGGATTTAGAGAACGTTTTAGCTTAGCTTATTTATGGTAGGGAAAGATCCAGATTATTGCAATTTACCAAGTAGTAATTGCAAATTTGGGAGTCATCCAAATAATAAATTGTGGTAGTCTACCTTTCACAATACTGTTTCTGCTTTTCTTACTGGTCATCTCTGCTTACTGTAATAGCTGCTTTTCAGTGTCAACCCCCATGTTTACTGTGCTGTTAATATACAGACATAATAAAAGTAGATCCTGTGTTCTGTGGCATTATGAGTTTGGGAGTCTTTATTTTACACCATGGTACAGCAGCACAATTTTATCTGAGTGCATGGCTTATTTACAGTTTTTTCCGAAAAAGATGATCTTGGCTAACTTCTTGAGCACATTGTACTAAAACATCACACTTACTATGGGTATGTGTAGAAAGCATTGTCTGAAAGCACCTATCATTGTTCCATATTTTTTGCATAGTCTGTCTATGGCTTACAAAACGACATTCGAAGTCACAGCCCTACCCACACACCAGTACCAGAGACTAAGCCACCAACAGAAGATGAACTACACCAAGAGGTTTGAAAAATAACTACAAACATGTACTTGTATATGAACATTTTAGGGAAGTAGGTATTAAACCAAAAGTTACCATAACTGTGAAGTTGTTCAGAACAGATCTAGCAAATGTTTAGCAAACCTTTTCCTTGTTTCAGGATATATGGATTTAGGTATGTAACTTCTATTGAAACTAATGAGCCAAAACCTGACATTTTTTGTATCTTGCATTGAACAGTTAAAAGCAGTTAGCAGCAGGCCGGTTAGTGGGTTCTTTGCATAGCTGAGACCATTAACCCCTTTAGCAGTAGACAGCTTGCTCCTCCTTTCAACACTGATTCGAGGTTTGGGAGTATACTTACCTCTCCATGTATGCACATAGGGGTTCACACATTTATCTACTGTTCATGCGTCATTAATCTTTCCTGAGGTGTTAGAATTGGGAGAAGGTAAATGTCTGAAGAATTAGTAGTTCTCTTCAAAAATCTAAAAAAAGGCTAAATGGATTTCTATTGATGAACCTTTAGGGAAAATGGGTCCTTTTTTTGTCTCTGTATGATCTTTTCTCTTCGATGGAAAATTCCGTTTATTTTAGAGCTACACTGGTGAAATGTTGTTTTAACTCAGATATATTTCTCTTCTGTGCCCTAGGATAAATTAAGGTTAAATTACAGCCCTAATAAAAAACTTATGGAATAGAGTCAAGCATTAAATTACTCATAACACTCTTTGCCTTCCTTTCTTGCAGATTAAGCACTGGCAAATGCAATTAGACAGACATAGATTAAAAATGTCAAAAGTTGCAGAGAGGTAAGTATATTGTCTGTTTTTTTCAATTAGACTGATAACTGTTGGGGAAATGTCAATACGAAATAGCTTCAAAGAAAGAGAGACAAGGGAGCTCAGGTGTCAGAAATAACTGATGACAGTTTAAGTGAGAGGTATGAAGTTTTTTTATTGATAAAAGGTGGCCCAGATGTTCCATGATACGTTTTTGATAAACCCAAGAGTCACTGAAAGAGCCTCTGACCAAGTGGTCACAAGTTTCACCTCGCATTGGCAGAGAGGCTAAATGGAAATAGGTTTGGGGTTACTGTTTTGATATTTCAAAAGGGCAATCGCTGACAAAGCAAGGGAACTGATTGGCAGAGCTGACTGGGTGAGGAGCTTGGTGCTTGAAAAAAGTGAGTCTGAGCTTACTTCAGGTCAGAGGATGTAACACTCGTAGGAATCTTTCTCTAAATAAGACCAAAATTTGTCAGGAGGGGGCTAGAAAGCAAATAAAACTAAAAGCCCCTGGGAAAGACTAACTACAGCTTAGGTAGAGAAGAGGTAGAGAAAAGGAGTGCTCAAATACAGAGATAGTGAAAATAGCAGAAAATTGAGCTGCATAAGACTTAGTAAAGGAACTTAAGCCAAATACAAATGGTTCTTCATCCTCTCATATATGTTTGTGCATGTGTGTCTACTTATATATGTGTATACATGCATACACATACAAACACATATATATTTATAAAGGGAACAGGTTAAGAATTTGTATTTGCTGAACAGTAAAAGTGGAATACAGACTAAATATAATATAAATAGGAATGAAAAGAGAGAATATTTGTCAATAATTATGAGGCAAAAGGAAACATGAAAAGCAGGAGTAAGGGCATGGGAGATGTAAATTACCAGAATACAAGCAAAGTTTTTAGTGTGTTCAACTGAGTTAGACGGATTCGTGACTACTGAAGAATTTAAGAAAAAAAATGGGCTTTTCTGGACAGCAATAAACTTGGGAGTAGTGTCGCTTGATTAGGAAATAATAAAAATATGAACTGTATTTAAAAGAGGAAAAAAGGAGTCCCAGCAGCTGCAGGGCCAATAAATATGACCTGAATAGCATGCAGTGTTTTAGAATAGATTTTAAAGGAACTGATAATTAAAACCGTAGGGGTATAAAACATGTTCTTTTATGAAAGCAAATGTGCATGGAAGAGGTTGCTTGATTTAATTTGTTAGTGCCTAAAGGAGCCCTAAAAGAAGCAGTCTTGAAGTATTAGGGAAACTTGTGGTTTATTTCATTTCAGCTCTTGATAAGACCTGAGCCACCCCTCCTTCTTCAGGGGCCCACTTTTAAAAGGCTTGAGCAAACCTATTTTAGCTTGAGCTCGTAGCTGACATCTGATTGTGTGCACACCTGGTTACCATGGTTCAGTTGATGCAAGGTAACTTGTTAACTGGGGTAACCTGATCAGGTTTCCGCACCTCCTGACATGACAATGTTTGATGCTTTTGTTTTCCTAGTCTATTAGCTTATACAGAGCAGTATTTGGAATATGATCCTTTTCTTGTGCCCCCTGATCCCTCAAACCCTTGGATATCAGATGATACTACTTTCTGGGAACTGGAGGCAAGGTATATAATTTTATTTCTTCTCTTAGAGTAAGGTGGTATAACAGGCTTTTTTGAAACGTGAAGATTTCAGACAGAGATATTGCAGGAAAACACTGAGGCAGAAGGGCAATGCAGTACCCTTTTGGTCTTTCCATCTTTACAGTTTTGTAAGATGGGAAGAGCTATGGATTAATAAATCTGTGTAAAAAGTTACAGTAACCAGTTTCCAGGGTTCCAGTGTGGGGAAAAAAGACACCTTTTAAAATCTGGTAACATTTCCTAGTTGTAAGTCCTTATTCTTCTGTGTAAATGCATGCATATTACCTTCATCCTGTGTAAGTACCAACAGCCTGGTTGCTCATCTCTGAACATTGCACAGATATGAGTAATCTGGAAGGTGAAAAATCTGTGGTTGAACGTTAGGACTTAGCCTAAGTTATGAACAGAGTATTAGAATACTGAAGTATTGCTCATTGTGGGTTCTGGTTGTTTTTTTTTTTTCTGTATAGCAAAGAGCCAGGACAGCAGAGGGTGAAACGGTGGGGGTTTGGCATGGATGAAGCTTTGAAGGACCCTGTGGGAAGAGAGCAGTTTCTCAAATTCCTGGAGTCAGAATTCAGTTCAGAAAACCTAAGGTAAATAAGAGGGACTTTATTTTATAATAGTTTGTAAGATACATTGGGGTTTTCTTTTATCTGATACCGTTTCAATTTTTTGACCCCTTCAAAAATTTTCCTGTGTCTTACCTTTCAGAATCCATTCCTGCAGATTGCTGCCTGCTCCTATATTCAGGCTGAGGGAAAGACTGATATAGTTAGCAGAGACTCACGTGAAGCATATTTTCCCATTTGTGTCCACCTTTTGGTCAAACACCCCATGTAAGAGCTTTTCTCTCAGCTCATTTTATTAAACAGGTTTAAAACATTGACCCATTCAAAGCCTGTTCAGTATTTTTTATTAAGTTAAATATTACGAGAACAGTAAAATGAAAAGAAAAGAGAATTTGTTAAAAAATAAATAAAGGATTTAAAAGTAAAATTCACAGACTTTCACTGTTGGTCAGGTTTCTGGGGATCATTGGTCTTTTGAAAATCTCCACCAAGATTTTTTTACTGTGAATCTGACACAATAGAAGTAGTGTGACAACTAGCTCTCAAATTCCTCACTAATTGCAAAATGGAAAGGTGCTGCTAATGTAAGGAGATTAAATATTTAATTTTTTTAAAAAAAAGTATACATACAGAATTACTTTTAAGTGAGGGAGAATAATTATTTCATTTTAAAAAATGAGAGTTCATACATTGGCTAATAGCGTGTTTTGTTGTCGCTGTTCTAAGGAATATTTTGATAAGAATTATTTCAGAGGGGTTGATAACAGCCCTTCTACAGATAAGGCAAAAGCATGTACAACATACTCTCTCTTTATTCCACCTTCTTGTCAGATGTCATCTGTATCACTTCCCGTTCACCAATAGCATAAGGAGTATTAAATCCTATTTGCACATATGCTTGGACTTGATGATCTTAAAGGTCCCTTCCAACCTTAACAATTCTATGATTCTATGATTCTATATTGCAGAACTCTGAAAAATCTTAAACTATTTTTTTTCTATGCCAGTTTTCACTCTGAAGTGGTGCAGCATAGCCATTCATACTAGAGTTACATTTATGTAGCATCTTAAAAGGGGGACACTTCCATTTTGTGGTGTTGATTTATAAATGCTGAGTAATTGCACAGGCCTCCTTGTTGTTAATTTCAGTCTGTCAGCAGAATAATTGAGGGTGGACTTTTCTAAATTGCTAACCATGTTCATGTTCAAACATTGAATTTTGCATCACAAATATATATTAGATACTCTAGACCTCATGATATTTTCCAACAGATTTGTTTGCCGTTACCCCATGGAAATATGGCCTGACCTGTATGTGTATGTTGATAACTTCATTAGTGACAGATACAGATTTTTTTAAATTAAAAAATCCATGTGGTACAATGAAATTTTAAAAATCAGAATAATATCAAGAAAAGGAAAGGTAATTTTTTTATTTAAAGAGCATCCTCGTAATTCCTTATGCAAAGCAGCTGTTCAAACATGAACCTATCCAGCCCAGTGTGTGCTGCAGTTTCTGTGCTTTTCTGTGATTAGTTCGTCTCTCTGCCAACTAGACTGTTAGCCACATAATCCCTAGCTCGCTCTTCTAATCCTATTTACAATGCTAACCACAGGCAAACTGCAAGTGACCAACCCAGAAAAATTCCCTGGAGAAATTTGTTCAGAGCTGGTTCCTTGACATGCCATCTACTCTTGTCTCTCTCTCTAGATTCTTATATTGCCATTATAAAATATACTGTCTGAGCAACAGTGAATATGAGTTTAAAGGTGGTCTCTGGGAAGGGTCAGGCAGGGGATCAAACTTGCACTGAAAAGACAGCTGGGACCCTGGATTCAAGCTACCAAGCACAGTACACAGAATACAGCAGGGGACTGCAGACACTAGAGAGACATTCAGTGTTAGTTGATGGGAAGTCTTATACCTTGCTTTGGTGAAAGAAATGCCGAAAATGTGAAATGATAATCTACCAGATACACCATTTCTATTCAAGTGTCATTATCTTATGTAGCTAAAAGTCCCAGTGTTACTGCTTCATTAACTTGAACTGAAAGTGTGTAAGCTGGCTCAGAATCTCATTCTTAGTGGATATAGATCCTGTCTTAAGAAGCAGAACAGGGATGAACAAACGAGCCATGAGTTAAAACCAAGAACTGTGCAATGATTAGGAATGCAACCAAGTTTCACCTTATTACTCTGTATCTTTGCACTTTTTTTCTTTGCCTGTAAGTTGGGATTAATAGCATGTCACTCTCTAAAGGGGTGTTGTAAAGCATAGCAAAGGAATAAAACTGTCTAAGCAGTTCTGTCAGTGCGATAGCTTCATTACAGTGTGATTGAAGTTTGCTAACACCCAGGCTGGATTCTGCATTCACCCAATACAGGCTACGACTTGTAATCTCTTGTTATCATGCAGAGTTTTTTGAGGGAGTGCTTTGCATGCTGCTCACGACACAGAAAAAATAGCTAAAGTAATATATGCTTGGATAATAGATTTATAAAATTCCCACTGCCTATTACAAAAATGCTGACCATTGTTTAAAATTCATAAGACTTAAGTTTGAGCATGATTCCATAGTAGTGAGCTTGGTCACCAGGCTGTCCAAGCATGGAAAAAGGACTTTCAAAGAAAGTGAGATAGTGAGAAGAATCTTGCTGCAATGTGACACCTGGAGACCTAGTTTCTTTCATCTCTATGGAAAATCCCCATTCCTCTCCATATCCTTCCTTTGTCCGTAGTGCTGCAGAATTCTTTGGAAAGTTAATATTCATATGCTGACTGTACGTTTGCTCCCAAGCAGTTGTTTTGTCAGAATTGCAGCCTGTAAAGATCTAAATGGTTTCAGCCCTGCCAATCTGAAAGCCTGTCCAAGTCATTAAGCAGTATTGCAGTAGGTGTGATCTCCGAGGCAGTGCTAAGACTGCAAAAGCCTCCTAGGTTAGTGAAGGGAGAGTGGTGACAGGACATCTCCCATGATGCACAGAAGGAAAAGCTATTGAACCCCTTGCCCCTTCCTTTGATCCTCATTTATTAGTTTCCGTAATTTATAAGTAAATAGAGAAAAGGGGTTTTGAGTCCTGGTTGTCCAGGAAAAAAAAAAAGAGAGGGACTGAGGAGTTAGCTAGATGTTTTCTCTTCATAAATTTACTCTGACCATCCCTCTGCAAGCTGAGATTTTGTGAGGTGGACTCATCCATTTAAGTTGTAGAAATGTTCTTTACTGGAGATAGAGGCTTCAATTATGTCCTGTAGGAAAAAAAAAAAAAAAAACAACCCAAAAACAACCAACCTACATATACACTACTAAAAATTTGCAGTGTTGCCTACAAACTGTTTCAGTCATGGTGTTCAATTTTATGTTTAACTTACTTCAGTGGTCCTGGTTATTCTTTTAATAACACCGTAACGGTGCTTTTACTAGAGAAGAGGAAGAATGGTGCAAGAGGTTAAGTTTTCTTTTTAATGCAGACTGTTTCACTTTCACTTTTTTGCTTTTTATCACTGATCGCCACTCTTGATTACTTTAACTGCAAGACATTTCTGTCTTCACTGATGGTGGAGGGGAGAGTTCTGCATGTTACAAAGTATGAAGGTTGATTAACTGTCCTTGATGTCTGTCCTGCACGTCTGAACAGAAGTGTTGGTAATGACACTTTCCCACACAGTATGGGCACTGGTAATGTTTATCCTTCACACTGCTGATTATGAAACCCTTTTTTGGGTGCTAATAACTTGACGAAAATTTAATCCTCAAGGCTGAAATTGCCTGTGCTGTATTTCTCATTCAGACTCAAGCTTAAACTCTAAGTCCCAGCAATGTTGCCATTTCTGCAGAATAGATGAGAAGGAACTAGTTGCAAGATTTAATGGTTTTCTCTGTCATTTTCTTAAAGACCTTCAGCACTACTATGTCTTGAAGCTTGAAGTCGTACTTGGCAAGAAGGCAGACTCTAGCAGTCAGAGTAGTCTTTCCTGCCCCTAAAAAAAATGGTAGCTGATTTTCTCCATGGAGTTTGTTAAGGTTTTTGTTTGCTTTTGCTGAAAATGCTGAAAGGTCCTCCAACCTGTTGTGTCACATGCACTGGGTGCAAAGCCCACGTAATTCCCACTTCACGGGTTCCACACTCTGCCTAAACCTCACACATTTTGTGAAGAATCACTGCAGCTTTTCTCTCACTCATGTTCCTATGAGCTAAATTTAACTGATTAGCTTGATCTGGGATCTGGTGATGGCTGCATCTGATGTTCAGGTCAGCTCATAGGACAGAAGCTGTGTTGCAGCTGTGCTATTTATCTGGCAAGGACACTCTCACTTTGAAAGTAATCCAGCTAGAGGACATAATCGCCAGATGTCTCGCAACATGTGTCTTACCATGTCATGTGGCTGGATGTATGACTATCATATGCTATACACTCTCACTCAGATGTACGTCTGGCGTGTGACCCAGCATGTGGCAGCCCAAATGCTGGGACAGGAGACAACAGTGAGGTTTACACCCAGCTACTCGGGTCTCTGTTCAAACTCTACTGAGCATCTTCTAGAGAGGGTCTCCATGGCAAAAGCAAACCTCCACCAGCAGGAGATACAGTTTCATCTAAGGGCAGAGAGATAGAGCTCTAGTTCCTTCTATGAGGTAGCAGTAAGTCTGTGTAGATCATTGTCCAGAAAATGCAGTTAGGTTCCCTGTCCTGGGTCCCCTCCCTGCTCCTGCCCTTCCACGTCTTTACTGTTGCAGATGGTGTGCTGTTTGTTACAGGAGTCTTCCCTTGCTGTGGTCACAGCTCATGAGGCAGAGAGCTCTGAAAAGGGACAGGGAGCTCTTTTGATTTGAGGCCCTGGGCTGAGGTCTTGCAGACTCCATTTCAACTTCATCTGTGCTATTGGTTGCCGTGGGATATTCAGAAAAGTTATTTTTGAAAATGCAAGAGGTGGCAGCCTTATTTTTGGCATTTCCTAACTTTGCATATTTGACTTCAACTCTCAGTGGGAGGAGGGCAGGCATTTTTTCTTGAAAGATCAGTAAGTAGATTAAAATGTTAAAATGTGTGTTGGCTGTGAAGTAAGCACCCTAGACATAACATACCGCAGAAATCAGCATTTTCTTCCCACTTTTACAGAGGTTTCTATATTTAGAACCTCACATTTTCAGTAGGGTTTTTGAATGCTAATGTTAGAAGAGTAAAATAAAATTAATCTTATCAAAGAGCTGGTGTTCAGCCTGTAATAATGTGTCTACACAACCTGCCTATTTTATGCTAGAAGCTGAATGTTTCCTCAAAGAAGTTAAATTTATCTCCCATCTATTTCCCCATAATTGAGTATAACCTACTATATGGAAACAGTTTAGTTGCAAGAGAAAACAGCATCCTAAGGCATGTTTGTGGTGACTTCCAGAAGCAGTGCCAGTGATATAATGGAACAAACAAGAATGTGACAGCTTTGAGCTAGATCCTCAGGATGTCTGCAGGGTGATAGAAAATGTGTGTTTACAAAGAACATCCTTCCCTTTCATTTTTCTATTCCTTACCTGACTTCGATACACATGAGCAATCAGTTGGTCCCAGAAGATGCATTTGAAGGCGTTAGCACTGCAGGATATACACTTTTAAATGCAAATATCGAAAGCAGCTTAAGGAAACCAAAGTAGGTTGCCCAAATTTGACAGAGTGAACTGAATTAGAGTTTGTGAGCTGTGCAGTTTTTAAACTTGAGTTATGAGGCCTTTATTCTTATTGCATTGCCATCAGATTCTCAGGATACATCCTCAGGCTCTGTGCAGATCTATGTTCAGTTCACGTTATGGTTCATAGAGATGAGTGATGCTACCCAGAATTTTTGAAACTGAGGTTCTTCTGTGGGCACAGACTCCTTTTGTGACCTTGGAGAAACCAATGTACATTATTACATTATTAATATATTTGCAAAACTGGGACAATAGTAGTTCTCTGTCTCTTGGAGGATCTGAAGGCATCAATAGAAAGATTGTGCTCAGATAATATGGAAATTGAAGTGTGTGGAAATACCTAAGATAGTCATCTCAGTAAAGTGAAGCTGACTGTAATGGCTTGTGAGCGATGAACTCAGGCTTCTTCCATCTGTGCTACAAAGGAGTGCGTATTTAACAAAGTCAAACTTTAGTTGAGCTCTCGGGGTGGGGAGAATTGAGTGGTCTGCACCATGTCTAAGCATGGGATCCTAGCTCAATTTAGAATTATTTTGTGCAGTGAGAAAGTCTGAACACCCATAAAAGAAATTATGATAAAACAATCATAATAGCAAATGAAAAGTGATTATCAAAGCATATAGCTAGCTGGCTGTGATCACAAAGTGCTCAAGACCTTTTTAGGGATCCTGCTCCAGACTGAGTGAGAAGGATACAACGAACTGGCCTGCCCTGTATGTGGCTGCCTGATGTTGGTTTGCTCAGCAGCAGAAAAGAAGAGAGAATGGGTACTTCCATTCAGCATTTTAGTAAAAATATGCATAGAAATGCAATGCTGAAGAAAGAAATTAAATTATAGCGAGCAAAACAAATGCTTTTCAAGTTTATACAAATGTCAAAAAGCAATAGGTTTATAAGGGATATAAGCCCTTGTGGTTCAGGTGAAATGAAATCTCAGTTTAATTCCAGTTAAATGGAAACCTTCCTGTAAGCAAGTTACCCATACATAAGTAACGAAGGATTTCCCACCCGTCTCTTGAAGAGGCTTGTAATAATTGCTTCTTAAGGTGGATTGATGCCTGAGAAAGTATACCAGAATGCTGATCCCAACATAAAATCACAGATTTTTCTTATTTTATCATGTTTTAGATGAAAACTTCAGTTACTTTTTTTTTTTTTTTAAGAGCAAAGAAGAGTGTGAGCACTTGATTAATGATTATACTGAATTGAAAGTCACAATGCTATGTTGTGCCATAGGTTCTGGTTAGCAGTAGAAGACCTGAAGAAGAGGCCTATCCGTGAAGTTCCTGCTCGCGTCCAAGAAATCTGGCAAGAATTTCTTGCTCCAGGTGCACCCAGCGCTATCAATCTAGATTCAAAAAGTTATGACAAAACCACGCAGAATGTAAAGGACCCTGGAAGATACACATTTGAAGATGCTCAGGTCAGTTTGCAATTCTGTTTAGGGACATTTGAAATAGAATATGGGCTAGTTAAATCTATATACAAAAAATAAGATATATGTGGGAATTAAATGGTAATGCTCTGTTTCCTGAAGTGCCATTTTGTCAATGCAAATGGATAACATTCTTTCTTTCGTAAGATCTATGAATTACTAAAGATCTCCATGAAACTTCTGTGCCTGGTATAGAGTCTTCAAGTGGACTTCAAATAGAGCAAAGCATATAGTCCACTGAAAATTATATTTTTGTGTTCCTGTTTTCTTAATTTTCTTATTCAGTTACATTAAGAGAAAAGCTTCCCCCTCACACACATTGGTTTCTAGTTCTCAGGATCTGTCTCTGAAAAACTTCCCTTGATACAGGCACAATGTCTGTGCTCTCAATGCACGTCCAAAACTGTTGTTATAATTTATAGGAGTCATAGGTTCCCGTTATGAAGACAATATGACCTATGTGAGAAATCACATTTTGTAACAGCTTGTCCAGAAGTATCATATTTCATGGATGATGTATATTCTATACCTTATTAAACTACTACCTACAGAACATTTAGCAAAGATCCTAAAGATCTGCTTTTCAATAATCAGTATTACAGCAGTAAAGAACAGTATGTAAATGTCTTATTTGGCTTTTGGGGGTCTGGTTTAGTCACAATTTGAATACCATCATCAAAAGATACTTTTGACCAGAGCTAGATTTGTGACAATATCTGTATTTTTGAGATTGGAAGTAAAAGTTAAAAAACAAAGTTGTAAAATACGCATCTTGGTTTTCCTCAGAAGAAAAACCAAGTACTTCTGTATTAAATATGACACTTCATGTGACTTATAATTTAATATTTCGTCTTTGCAGACTTCTGAGAAAAGCAATAGAAAAGAATTGGATTCATGGTAGAAGTAGTAGAACTGGTGCCATCCTCCCTTTTTCATCAGCAGCCCAGTGATGAAAATTTAATTATTAATGCAAAGTGAAATGGTGTCAAAAGGAGAGATTGAGATCATATCCCTGCAGAATTTCCTACAGCTTGATTATTAGGTCATCGTCTTGGGAGTCAGGAGATGCTCCTGCAAGTCCCACAAAGGAGAGAAGGGAATTAAATTGGGGCTTTCTACTTTTTGGGAAAGTGCCTTTGCCCTAAATAGGAGGGGGAATGATTCTACCACTTTTTCATTTTGCTATTATGAAAATGGCAACCTATGATGCAACAATAAAGTTTTCATTAGACACTATGTCATACCCGCTGTTTTGAAGTACTCTGCATTAAGCCAAACAAACATTTTTTGCTGTGATTTTTTGGAATGCAGTGTATAGCAAAGACATAAGTTACACATATAAACAATCTAGCAAGATTAAAGGTTTAAAAAAATGTCTTTGCAGTTGAGTCAGTAAAGGACATTTAAATTCCTTGCCAGTATCCAATTATTTAAAACAAACAAAAAAAATTGTAAAATTTCAACACCATTTTACTTCCAGATCTCTCTTACCTTCTTTGTTTTCCTTCATTTATGGAAGATGTGGAATATTCAGTCTTTATGCAAGCAGGACTTTTTCTCCTGTCAGACCTCTGCTTGTTTGATCCAGTTTAGCATACAACTTGAACCTGGAAGCCTCTGTTTCTCGGGAAAAGGGGGCAAACTGTACCTGCCGTGTTCTGACTTGAAGCTTTAGGACCTTTACAGAGTCCCGCACCTGAAGTGGCAGGGTTTTGTCAGGAGTAGGGCTCTGCCTCTGCAACAGGCTCTTTATGGCCTGCCAGTTGGGAAAGAGACCACTTATAAGTCATTCTGGCAGTTGGCAGGTCATTGAATTGTGGTTAAAAATGTTTTGAAAAGCATTTCTGAACCATAAAGATGGCACCATGGAACTCCATGTCAAATGAGAGTGATACAGAAGTAAAAATAGATCAATTGTGCTAAATAACATCCAGCCTCAATTCCTGACTAATGTGTACATCAACAATACTAATACAGCCTCATTTATCCATGCTTTTACAGGTTGGTTTTTGCACAGAAATAACATTTTAATGCCCATCACCACTGATACGCACAACAGGAGCATGCTCCTTTCTGGTCTCTGTTGGCTGCATTGGCTGCTTTTGTAGAAACTTCCCCAAATGAACCAGCCTAAGTTCTGAATATACACCAGAATTTATCTGCTTAATGCAAGAAATACAGTGAAAGGCACTTAGAATAGTTTCTAGAGTTTCTAATAAAACAAAAATTAAGAATCAGATTTCATTTTACCTTGCCATAATTTTCAAGCGAGGTAGTTTGCTGTTTTTTTTCTATTCACTAATTTTATGCAGTACCAAGCTGAGAAACAGCATTTACTTTACAGTTTATTTGCTGTTTCACGATTGCTGTGCTAAATGTTTCCTATAGTAAAAGGTAGGGTTTGAGTAAAAAATAAAACAAAAATAGCTAACACAATTCAGTGCATTTTTTAATTTTTTTTTTCTTGAGAGCATTTCCTATTCTGATTGCTTTTTCTACAATTCTCTTTCCTAACATTATAACTGAAACTAGAATTATAAAGTGTCCCACATCATAAATTTTTAGTTTTTCATATTTTACAGAAATAAGAATGCTCCAAAAAGAAAAGGTCTATAAAGTGCTTGTGACATTTGTTTTCTGGATAAGGGTTTCCAAATTTTCATATGCCTCTGAAGAATAAATATCTTGGAAATTAGATTAGCCTGGAACTGTTTTTCAATTTGCATACGTATTTTCCTTTTTATATTGTCAGCTGGAGAGCAGACTAAACATCTGTCAAAGGATGTTTTCAAGAGTAGCCAGGGAATATCCTCCCTAACTTAAGCACTTATTTGTCATGCTGAAACAGAAACCTAGTACACTTTCCCAGACTATGAAGTCGGAAAAGCATCTCCAAAAACTAATTCAGAAAATATGACGAGGAAGGATCCACAGCTCCTGATTTAGTTACTTAGCTAAACTGACTAATGTAAGGGAGGCTTGAAACTGGGCTTTAAGGTAGGAGTCAGTTGTAAATTCTTAGAAAAATAATTCCATAGTGGACATACAGACTATAAATTAAAGAAAGGTGTGTTGTGTTCTTTATACATAACAAATAGGTGGGATTTATGCTTTAAGAATACAGAGCAATTCAGCCTTAGCTTCAGAACTGCAACTTGCTATCCCATAAGACTTCCTACTCAAAATAGTGCTAGCTGGTATACGTTCCACAACTAAAACATATATGACTGCCTGTCTTCTTTTGTGGGAGTAACAGCTCCTTCTTTCCCTTTCAGGAGCACATTTACAAGCTGATGAAAAGTGATTCTTATCCTCGTTTTATACGATCCAGTGCCTACCAGGAGCTGCTACAGGCCAAGAAAAAGGTATTGGTCCATCTTGCCTTTGTCTTGCCACTGTGCAAAGCGGTGGTTATGTTTGCAACAATACTCAGTCTTCTCTCCCCTGTGCCAGTGCAACTGGATATCTGGTAGGTGACCAGCTTGGCGTGTTTGGAGGGTCACATACACACAGGAGTTCAATATACATATATGTGTATATATCCTGCATGTGGGCATGTTTCAATAAGTTAATCTAGCAAAACTTATTTTTCTTTTTACATCCCATATTGTACTGTTTTCTCTGTTATGAAGCACCTTAAATTGCAAAGTGCTTTACAAATACATTAAAAAATAAAATAAAATCCCAGAAGAATAGTCTTTCATGTTTGCAAGTTTGCTTATGTAATAATTGTTGTTCTCTTTATTCCACCTGTAAAAGCTACAGAATGTGTTTAGAAACAATCTCATCCATATGAATAACTTCTAGTTTCAGCTATAAATATTGGGGCTTCCTAATTTTGTTTCTTTCCCTATTATTACATGAATAGTTTTGAGTAGGCTAGGAATCTGACTTGAAAGATGGATTGTCACACTTTGGCAGAGGCTCATGTCTTGGTATGTAATGTTTGCTTAGAAAAGTCCAGATTATGGAATGAGTGCTGAATAGACACAGCCCAAAGTATGTGGAGCAGCTTGTACAATACAGATTTCTATAATGATAAATAATTTTATTAGTGGGCTCTAAATAGTAATCACCCAGAATCAGCTGGGAGCCCTGTGCCTTGCAAAATCAGGGCCCCGATTGTTACCGGAACAAGGTAGTTATTAACACTATAACATTCTATTGTTTATAATGACAACCTAAAGTTATATGAAAGTACTGTGTTATTTTGTTTTTTGTTCAAACATTGATTTCTGAAGATCCAATATAGAGAGAGATGTTGAAAATACCAGAAAGCTACAACTGTCCGTGTGAAGTCCTTAAGTTTGTGAATGTCAGTTCATTAACACAAGATGTGCACTTCATTGTTTCTTTTTATTTTCAGTTTTTCTTTTAAATCAAACCAGTTCAATCCCCATGAAAAATTATTTTTGTCAAATACTATATCTGCTTTGCCCATCCCCTGTTTTGCAGAGTCCCATTACAGCTTCATACCTGTGTTTGCTTCCTGATTTATACAAACTTTGTTTTGCAGTCCATTGTTTCATCAATCCTTCTTTTCTACTCCATTTTTTCTTGCTTTTCTTTTTCCCCTCCTTTTTCTTTTTGTTTCTTTTTTTATTTATTTATTTGAAATTTAAGTTGGAAAACACTCTGGATCGTCGAACATCTTTTGAGAAATTCACACGCAATGTGGTAAGTTTGTTGCCTCGGAAGACTAGTAAACCTGATGGGACATCCTTCTCCCCTCCCCCTCACTGATCCCTACTTTCCCTTTTTGCTTCTCTAACCTGACAGTTAAAAGTATATTCATCAGAGTTTGTGAATTTTCCTAGGAATGACAGCTTTATAATGTGCTTTCATTATAACCCCTCATCCCTAGTCCCTTTCCCACTGACCTCAATAGTCACACATGGAGGAATGGACCTTTGGGAGCCATGCTTTTTGCATTGAGAAGCATGAAATTATTCACACTTCTTTTTTTTTTTTTTCCAATTGTAGTAAAGAATCTGTGAAAAGCTGGTTTATGTTGTTCTTTTTTCTGATGCCTCCCAAAATACTGTCTAACACAGTTTGAATAAATTGGATTTCCTTCCTGTCTCCTTTTTCTTTTACTAAAAAAAGTTTGTCCCTTTTTTTTTAATTGGGCACAGGGAAAAATAAACAATAATTATTTCCCCATCTTCCTTAATGTCTAGCAGATCTTCTTCAGGACCAAAGAATTCATGCTGGTGATGCGCAAGGGTTTGATTGGGATTTCATTTTGATAATGGACTACAAGAACTGATTTTTTTTAATATATAATTTTCAAATGCTGTTTCACGAAGGTAAAAAAATGAAGGCTGGTAAATTTGCTGTGGGCATTCTCTTGCCACCTGCCAAAAGATCCACTGATTTCCTGATATGTGGGATTCTTTTTGCTTATCCAGTTTCTTTGGATTTTTTTTAACATTGTGAAAGTTCAAACTAAAGCATTCAACGCATTTATTTTTGTAGGGCAGAAACATCCCTATTTTCCCATGCCATAAAAACTGTACACCAACACTGAGGGCGAGCACTAACCTGTTATGAAAAGAGGTAGAAAGATCTTGGATTATACTCAAGTTTGTCTGCATTGTCTGTTGAATTGTGCAGGTGATGCTGCTGTGTGTGCGTGTGCGTCTGTGGCTTTTTCTGTGACCTGGTTAGTGGAGCTGTGTGCGTTGAAATGAAAAATATGAGAGCTTTCAGCAAAGATCATGGTTTTTGTTTTTTAGTTTCTAGGGAAGGAGAAGCAGTTCTCAGAAACTGCCTCCCATATAATGAGGCTTAAGTGTATTTCCTCGTAAAATAAATATATATATACTTTCTAATAATCAAAAAAAAAAAAAGAAACACATTGAAAGAACAAAGTTTTGTGAGGCTGTGGGAATATCTCCCGTGTTAAAACAAAACTGTAATTCTTTAACTACTTTCTTATAGGTAAAGGCTTCCTGTAATATGCTTTGAATCCACTATAATCATGAAGAAATTTGGATTCAATGGGACAAAGTCAGTTAAGGACACTAAAAAGTAAATAAACAGCCACGAAGGAAACTATCCCAATGTTTGAAACAAAAACCCCTATTATTTTGCATGGTGGTGTTGCCATAGCATGTTGCAGTGTGATTTGTGTGCTGTCTAAGCAGGTTGATCTATAAAACAACGTTGTACATGATTAACGTTATACATTATAATTACATGGAGGTGTTTAATTTGAAGTTCCATATTAATAAACAAGCCTGTGTTAATAAAAGGGAGTGTAGAAAGTAAGTAGTACATCTGGGACCTCTGAGAGCCAGGCTTTTTCCCAGTCACCGTGCCTGGCAAGCTGCAATAACTACATTTATTCACGGGAGTTTAAACAGCCCACAGATCGGGAATTGGTTATGGTAAAGAGTATGTAAACAGCTAGCTATAAGGAGAGAAATAGCAAGCTGCAGACAGATGTGAGGAGAATATAGCACAAAAAGGGGAAAAGGGAAGACAGACTGGGAGGCACTAAGATGACTCTCCGATAATCCCTCTCAAACCAGCAGTTCTGTGCACAAACATGGGAGCATTATGGCCTGCAGGCGTGCCTGATTTTCATCCTGCTAATCTCAGGAATAGCAGGATGCCAGAGATGCAAGGCAGGCCAAATAAACCAGCTGTGAGCTAGAAATGGGAACGAGGATTTCTGGATGTGAAGCGTTAGTACTTCTTCAGTAGAAGAGGGCGGTTCTTTTTTTTCACGGAGCAAGCTATAAAATAAAAACTGTGGTTCTGCTTTTCCTCAAACGACTACCTGTGAATCCGGGTGGAGTCTGTCAAGTCAGGTCAGGTATGAAAGTAAAACATGTCACTGCTAGATCTCTATTCTCTATTAGATCGGCAGCTCTGAGGCTTGCAAATTAATCCAGAATGTTAGGATGCTCAAGTGCAAACCTTTTCTCCAAGACTGAATTCACATCACCCACTGCCCCAGGACCTTTTGCCACCAGGCATCCTTGTTCTTCCGTTCTTGTTCTCGGTTATGATGAGTTTCTAATATGTAATTATCTACCTTGGTACAGTGGTTCCAAACAGCAGGGATGAGGGAAACATTTCTCAGAATATCCTATGATGTACTGATTAACTTGTTCAACTGTGAAGCGAGGGACTGTGGTATTGATCTGTTCTTCTGATTAATATAGAAAATAAGTATGAAACAGGTCTTCTACAACCTGGATAAATGCTGTCATCTCTGAATGATTTAGTAAGATGAAAATTATAGTTTCTCTTCTCCTCTGATGGTTTAGAAAATTTAGATTAATTTTCACTGTTTTTTTTCTCACTTATATCAAAGTGGGTGAACTAAATTAGACCTCGTTTTTTCCATTTGAAGTGTTTAAAGAAACCCAGTAACCTTGGTTGTGTCTAGAGACTGAACCTGAGAGGATGACCTTGTAATTCATAACCTGATTTGATAAGACAGAGACTATAAGAGGCTCCTGATCAGTGATGATTGAAAGTGGGTTATACTTGCTACAGAAAGCATTTACTAAACTAGAAAGTTTAGAAACTTTGTAAGGACAATCCCTCTGTACTATTTCTTGAATTAAGTGGAAATAACCTAATACATTGAGTCGTTATTCTAGTCTGATGGGGAAAAAATAGAAGTGGAGCTATATACACTAAAAAAACCCTAGGCTCAGCTCTGCATTTCTTTGACATTGAAGATTTTTCTTTCCAGAAAACTTTCAATAAGTTGGTATACTTTAGGAAAGCCCTAAATGTGCAGCTTAAAAACTTTGGCTATTTAGCTTGCTCTGTGGATTTTATGGTGCAAAATTGCTAATGCCTTTGGCAGTCCACAACAGACAATATCAATAGTGTTAGAAACAGGTCTGCATTCATGTACAATATAGATAAAGTAATCGCAAACTAGCATTTGCTATACGTGATATTGATTACCAAACACTTTATAGTTTGCCTTTGAGTAGTAAGCACAGCTATTCTTGCTGTGCCTCACTTGTTCACACTCCTGGGTATTGTGTGAAAACATAGAGCACATACGCTTCAGCACTACTGGAATGATGCCACTGGATAAGTGCATTGCCTTGGAATAACACCAGCAACCACAAGTGTCATAGCTCTGACTCAGAGGCACAGGGAGCGGTGACAGTGTGTGCTCTGTGCTCCCTCCTGGCCAGTTCAGCCCCTCAGGTTTCTCTTTGAGAATAATTAAAGTCTGTCACCTGCAGCTCCCCAAGGAAGTGAGCAGGGAAGCTAAAGGCATAAGTCAGGGAGCAGGAGAATCTCATTGCTTGCCACAGTAGTAAAGAGAGGGAAATCAGCTGTTTCTCTGGCATTTAAAAACCGAAAATCTTTTGAGAAATTTACAAGGGAAAAAAATCCATATTTAAAAAAGAAAAAATCAGGAAACTTCCTCTACTTCAAGTACTAACATCTGCATTACGGAGTATAAAGCAAGTGAATATGTGCCGATAATGTCAATGTGAACAAAGAGGTCCTTTAAGGAAAACTTTTGTCTTTAATTTCTCATGTGCATGTGGAATTTGTGACAGTGGCAGACTGGTAGTCTGAGCAGGACACCTTTGTGAGTGCTGGCCTGGTTCTTAGCTGTGATCACCAGTCTGGAAGCCTGAAACGAAGAGATCTCGTTTACAGGGGAGTGGGCTAATTTCATTTCCGCTCCATGCAAATTTTCTTGCCCCACCAGGAACCGAGTTAGCAGGACAAGAAGGTGCAGTCTGCCTCGTCAAAGCTGCCTAGGGGGAGACACTCCATCATCATGTGTTGGTGTCATGGCTTCAGACACCACCATCACTGTTAGTTTCATCCGTTGCTGCCCAATTATATAGAAGGCAAAAAAATGTGCTTGTTGCAAGTTTGTGATGTTTTATGGAAATACAGCCAGTTCATATATTAAACTAGAGAGCCATCAGATGATAATTACCTTCACTCATAACCTCATAAACAAGACCCCATTTCACAGAATCACAGGGGTTGGAAGGGACCTCTGGAGATCATCTAGTCCAACCCCCCTGCCCAAGCAGGGTCACCTCCAGCAGGTTGCACAGGACAGCGTCCAGGCGGGTTCTGAATGTCTCCACAGTCGGACACTCCACCACCTCTCTGGGCAGCCTGTTCCAGTGCTCTGCCCCCCTCAAAGTAAAGAAGTTTCTCCTCATGTTTAGATGGAACTTCCTACGTTCAAGTTTGTGCCCATTACCTCTTGTCCTAAAAATTTAATGATTCTGAGTTTAAAATCATTACATCTTACATTACCCATACTCTTTCCAGCTGTCTTCTCCCACTTAACTGGAAGAACTTGCTTACCAGTGTCCTTTGATATTTTCCCCCTCCAAACCAGTAACATTAGACAATTTCATGCATGAGATGTGAAATGTGAAGGCCATTGAACACAGCACATTTTCACAGAGGCTCAGTCCAATGTCACTTCACATGACATAGCAAATGGTCTAGAGATGGGAATTGATACTTATAAAAATTGCTTCCTCCGTTCTTATCAGTGGGGGATAGACTTTCTAGATGCTTAAATCAGTGTAATCTCTTGTCATGTTAAAATCTGTCCTTTTATTGAGAAACAAGGCAGATGATATATCAATTTCATCTGTTAATCAAGAATTTTTTCTATATGAACAGGCAGCACTTATGTACATAAGGCCCTACTATGCCAGACCAAAAATCCATCTAGCCCTGAAATCCTGCCGAGGTCAATAGTTTTCTCAAGCGTAGCATTGTGAATGAGCTTCAATGCAGTATCAGCCGTGGGATCTCATGTTCAATGTACAGTCATGGAAGAAATCTTAATTAGACTTCTGAATTTGCTTACAGGTTATCCCTAAAATTTAAACCAAAAAATAGCTAGTCAGAGAAAAAATCACAAAGTTTCTTATTTGATAAATACAAAGCAATAATAAAAATAGTAAGTATTTGTAGAAATGAAGGCTTTTTCCCTTTTGGGAAAGAGAGGGCTTATTGATGTTTGACTAAAAAGAACTGATGAAATAATTGAAAATTTTAATTTGGATTAATAATTAGTCCAAAATTCTAGTTTTAGGGCTTTTTTAGGAATGATGCCCAGGCTAGTAAGGAAAATCAAAAAGAACGTCTTCAGACATGCCAGTGAGGACTGGCCTCCTTGTCCTGTTCTGCAGTGGCTGGAGCTAAGCTGTTGCACTCTGTGCTGGAAGAGAAGAGCTGAGGAGTAGCACTTGCACAGCCAGGTTCATCTAAGCGAGGAGCCAGCGTGTACCATTCAGGTATTAGGCCAGTGTCTGCCATTTCCCAGCTGACAAACATTTACCTGAGTCTTAAGTTATTTGCAAGAATAAGAAGTGCAGAGAGACACAGAAACGTGAGGGGTCAGGCCTAGGACAAACAGACTAAAAATATTTGTCTAGTGCATTAGTGCCTTGGGAAATCTTATGAGTTACCCCACGCTTAGATGGTTATTCAAGTTCAAACTACCCCATCTGGCAAGAGTTTGTAGGTTAATGACAAATGAGAGCAGCTCATCAGTAAATGTTAAGATTAGTGGGGAAGGAGAAAGAAGTCGGGAGTGTCACACGATTTGGAACGAGCCAAAACAGGAACACAGTCGCTTGGCTGCTGCCTCCCGCCTATGGATCACTTCAGGAAACGGTACAGCCCTAATGAGAAATGAACAGAGGACTGCAAATCCCTGTGACAGGCAGAGGGATTTTCCTGAACATGCAACCACTTAGCGCTGCAGCTGTGCTGACAACTCATGCCCCAAATTCAGTAAATGCTAACCTCCTCCCCTTCCTCACATGGCTGAAAGAGAAATACACCTGCACGGGTGGCTGAGAGCAGTGTCCCATACTGCTGTGGAAATTAAAGCAGAAACCTGACCCCTTGAGTTGGTGCTAAAACAATTTCCCTGTGCTAGAGGGGAGCAGGGGCTGCCTAATCTTAGAAAGGAACCTACTGTTTCTGCTCCTGTGCCTCTCCAGATGTGCTTCTGCCAGGGGCTGTTTGTATACCGGCTCTGTGTGTGGCGCTGATGACACTTGGGAGCTTGCTGTGCCGATGCCGGCCGAGCTGCCGGTGTGCTGCAGGTGTATCGCACATGAGCAGATGGGGAATGGTGAGAGCAAGGAGGGTTGATTCTTGCTCTGCATCTCATTTCGCGCACAGTGGGGTTCACACTGTTTCTCTGTTATACCCGGTCAGATGCATGGAATTCTCATTTCTAGTTCTACCAGTATTGGTCCTGGGGAGTAGCATCTGCACTGGCACTAAAGAAAAAAAGGAGCCATTGAGGTTGCTTAGCAGAAAGGAAGAGAATTAATCTTCTAAAAAGAAAAGACTTGATCTTCCTCTACCATATATTTCAGCTCCAGCTCCTATATAAATTTCATATTGATTTCTTATAAGCCACATATGTACTGAGGTTGTTGCTGGCTTGTTTGCCAGATAATCTGAGGTGTTAGTGTCATGCTGCATAAATAGGTCAGTCAGCATGTTTGTATTTAGCGGCTCATAAATCTGCACATGGTTTTGTAATTTTCCCCCTAAATTCTCCAAAAGTATGGTTGGGAGGAAAAATCTGTGTTAAACAGTTAATACACTAAGGTAGGGATGCGAACACGGAGGCCAATTGATTTTGTCTTCTTAGATGTACTTGCTCACTCCAGCTGCTGTGCTGCCTCCTCATACTCCGACTCCCTTGTCAGGGTATGTGCAGAGGTTTCACTTTGGCTTCTGTATTATTAGTAAAGTTGTTAAATAGTTTCATATGTGAAAAGTGCACCAATACAGCCAAAAATCCTAATCCTGTTTAGAATTTGGCCATATAATTCTAAATGGTGATGGCAAGATTATATTGCAAGAGTCTCCTTTTCATTCTTCAGACAAACGTCTGCTACTTCTTTGAATTTTTTTTCCAGTTGTTCTTTAATTTCGTTAGCACAGGAAATATTTTGCTATGTGTGATGACTCATGCTACACCTCTCAAAACTGACCTGTTAGATGTAGTTTCCCAAATCAAAATTTGACTTATGCGAATGCTATTAACATCATATCTGAAAGAAATAGCTGGGCTCAGCTCCTAAATTATGAACCACAAGGGATGATCCTTACATCAGTCTGTAAATTGAGTGACTCTGGAAATCTCCTAGAAGTGATAATTATGAAACCCTACCATACAGAGCTAAAGTAAAAGTATACTCTGGAACAAAGTCTGAAAGAAATATTCTGTAAACTGGAAGATCTGAATAAGAAGGTGGGATAATTCTGTATTTGGATTCTGTGTATAAAAAGCTTATTTTCCCAATCAGAGAACTAAGTATGATTCAGAATAAACGTGGAAGAAGATCTCTGAAGGAGGGTGTATCTTCTAAGTTGTCACTTTTCCAGCTATAAGATAAATTAGAACTACTAATACCTGGGAAAAGAGCATCCATTGTTGGTGGTGTTCAGATAGAGACTTCATATCTTTAAGTGTAATATTCTCTGAGGCCAGGAGAGGAGGTGAAGGAGAGGACCATGCAGAGAAATCCTGATCACTGTAGGGTTTAGGAGAAAACGTATCCAAAGACCAGCAATATCCAGGGAGCAAGTGATGGGGAATACAGAAAAAAATTGTGATGACAGCTCACTGTGTCTATAGGGGAAAATTCAAATACTATGTAGAATAAGATTATACAAGTCAGATCAACTAACTAACAAGTAGTCTTTGGCCTGCTTTTAGGTCAAAACTTCCTAGTTTATGTGAAATTACAATTCATTCCTGAGATGCTAGAATTTGGTTATGGTCATCTGTGTAAATACCAGGGAATTTGCAACTCCTAAATAATCAATTGTTACGGACAAGAATAAAAAATTATTTCATTGATCTTGTCCCACAACAAGAGCTTGCACGGCTTTTCAGTGCTGTATTGAGCAAATTGAGAGCTCCTGGTTTAACTGTTTTCATTAACTGGTTTATGCAGTTCATTACTCAAGGGAACTCATATATGTTTACAGAAAGTAGCCAGGCCTGTAGACCTGTGAAATTAAGCACAAATAACTTAATCAGAGGCAAAGATAAGCGTATGTTCAATATTTTCCTAGATTATGTCCAAGGCTGACAATCATGAATCACCTACCAAAACCACTTAGCTTCGGACATGCTGTTTTGAACTGTATTCCAGCGCCATACAGCTGTTGAGACTTTTTTGCCTATTTAAAATGAAAAGATCGCCTTAGTATAATAGTATTACATAATTTAAGGCTCAACAAGTGTCAAGAAGCTGTGAATTTAATGTAGGTAGAAAGTGACAGAGTTAAAGCTAGACACAGGGAAGAGAGCGTGCCAGGAAGGGCACTTTCCGTCTTCCAAAGAAGCGAGTATTATTACTGTCAGGTGATATGGTGAACCTGATGAATAAGCTATCTCACCCAACATTGCAGATCATGAGTTCCCTTTAAAATTATATTGTAGGGGGAATGTTCACCCTAATTTGTTCAACTTGTATTTCAGAGCACAAAGAATAAAATAGTTCTTCTTCCTTTTTTGAAGACCCACTCTGATATACTGCATTTGAGCTCGAAACCAACTTGCAGATCCCTGTGAGCATAAATTTAATTGATAATGACAATAGATATTAAATTGTGTAATTCCACTGAGTTATAATACAGCAGATGACTTAACAACTCATAGATATGGCAGAATAAGTTAATTTAGCATTTACTGCAGAACACGTAGCATTTCTCCATAGTTACAGTATTTCTTACCGTAGTCTCCTTGAAATCAGTTTGATTTTTCTGAGTTGTGCACTTAAAATGAACAATAGAATAAATGTAAGTATTAAGTATCTAACTGGAGAGTTAGACAGAGCCACGTGCTATTTAATGTTTTATGATCTATTTATGTTACATTATCAGGGTATGCCTGTGGTATTTTGAGGAGTGAGGTAAGCTTGCTGTGCCAGCTCTGCCTCTGTTGGATCAGAGCCACGGTAGGGTGGCCCTAGGAGAGCTAATTCCTTTTATGTGGCCTTAGGAGAGCTAATTCCTGTTATGTGGTTTCATGGCTTTTGTCTGGCTCAGCTAAAGCTCAGAGCTGCCTGAAATACACCGTGGTGACATACCCTACACCATCCTCTTCACACTGTAGACCTAACTATTGTGGGACAGTCATTATACCTTATTAAAAGAACTTGCTAAAAAACTGGAACCGCATCCTTGCAACAGGAGGAACGATGAGGAAAACAACAATGTGGAAATCCAAACACCTTCAAAGCAGTGCTATGCAGTCACATGTAAGATACCTTACCAATGTTCCTTATAAACAATAAATATGGTCTCAGCAAACCAGTAGCTGCGTTCATGGAAAAGCTGCTTTTCTGCCTATATGCAATCTGCCTCTTACTTTCTTACCTGAAGGTTAAAGTAGCTTTTTGTCTTCTGTGACAGAGCTACCACAGTTTGCACATTCATCTTTGTAGCACAAGGCACTCCCGCTTGTAGTAGCCTTCTTCAGGTTCTGGGTGTCACGGACAGCAAAAACCTCAGCGTTAGTTTCTCCTCAGCTGAAACCGACCTCATCCAAAAACGGCCTTTAAATTTGCTGGCATATTCTGTGAAACAATCTAGCTGGCTGGCAGTGCAGGTGTTTAAGCCTAAGGGCTTCCTGTGGTGTAAGATTTGACAGACTCCAGTTGGTGCCCCTAGTTATTTGACAGTGATGTGGCAACACTAAGTGGTTGCTGATGAACAGGTTTGCAGTGATCATGCCTCTGTTTTCTGTTTTTGTTTTTTGTTTTATCTTTTCCTCAGGGGAAATCGCTCACATCAAAGAGGTTAACCAGTCTAGTGCAGTCCTACTAAAAGGATCACCTTGTAGCATGGAAGCAGACTCAAATCATTATACATACTTTGTAGCTCACTGATTGCCTGACTCAGAGGACAGTAGAACAAGATGTTGCATGAGCAAGGACCTGACTTGTTTTCTTTTGTGTATACTAAGGCATTACAGACTCCGAGGGACTCTCTAGCCTTTCGATGCCTCCATTTCGAAAACTGTCTGCTCACTTCCTCCTTCATATCAAGCTGGATCTATGTCTTTTTATTTTCTGCAAGCTCAAGTACAGTGAAAAAAAAGCTTCTGCTAGGCACAGTTTATTAAAAAAATACGTCAATCAAAAACTGGAAGAAATGTAAAAAATGCATATATTAATAAATATACATATGGCATCACATTTATTGCACAATAAATTAGCACAGAAGGTTTCATTTCACTGATGTATTCACATTGAGAAAGAAAGCCTGTGTCTTTGTCTGTTGTCTGTATATTCTCTGTTAATGTTTCTTGCATTTATTTTTATACCATATTTAAAAAAGAACACCTTTTACTCCAGATGTATTAAAGTTGATCCTTTCTCTGTAAATTTGTGTATGTTTATATTGTTGTTTTATCTTTCATTAAAAGATGCAGAATCTCTTTCCTTTGGGAAGTTTGAGATTTTAATATTGAATCTGAAGATTAGTCAAGAGCAAAATCATCCCCAAAAGTTACACACCTTGTGCTTTCTAAAAAGTGACATGAAATGGCATTTTCTTTCTCTCAGTGACGCCTAATCAAACACACTTTATTGATAATCATTTACTTTTTATTTTCTTTTTGTCAAGCTAGCAGCAGAGAGACCTTTCCAGCTTGCTCTTCATCACATAAGCAAACCTTTCTTTAAGCTAGACCTGTAACAGCGCAGCCTGCGCAGCCATTCAGTCGCTACCCAAGACCGGATCGACTGAACCGCATTTCCTTAGGAACGGGCGTGAACAAAGCTGGCGGAGAGCACAAGTGTATACTTGCTAAATAGGAAGGACAGTGGTTTTTCCTCCTTGCTGTCACTTGTGGTGCAATGCAACATTTTAAGCTGAAGAGGTAGTGGTTTGGGAGTGCTAAGTATACTGTCTGTAGGGCAAACCGTGGGTAGTAACGCAGGAGGCGGTCCTTTTAATTCAAGGGCTCTGTTCAGGTGTGCTGTTGTATGTCTGCTGCTGAGGTTACTCACATAGAGACCTATTGACGGATTTATGAGAGCATGTACCCGTTGCCTGCGAGACAGCAGATATGGCGCTTCTGAAGCTAAGCTGAGCTGGAGGCAGAAAGCTCTGCTTGGCCGAAGAAACGGCACTTTTGACTGAGAGAGATGACTTAAGGGTAGTAGGCAGAATCTCTGAGTAGAAAAGCGATGATGGGAACTAAGTCAAACGACAAAATGCTGATACCTCCAGGGCATCGTAGGGTGTGTAGGACAAACAAGCTTTTTTAGCAGTGCACAGGACAGACTCAGGACAGCCAACCCCAGTACCATCTGTCATACTGCCTTTGGTTTGCTATTGAGAAACGGGAATCTTGTTTCAAAGGGACTACCAAAGCTGAAAATGCACACACACACACACATATACAAAAAGTGGGACAGTGACAGACACAATCAGGCAATAAATTTGAATACATTAATGCTAGAGTCATCTCATTTAACATTGGATACCTACCTGAGCTGCTGCTGCTAGGGACAGGGCTCCTGTATGGAGCAGCTGTTGGCAGAAGGGAACTGAGCTGCCTTCCGCAGGGAGCGCTCGCTTCTCCTCTGGCTCTGTCTGCAGCCTGCTGCAGCCGTAGCCCTGACTGCAGCATCTCTAAGGAGGTAGTTTGAAAGAAACCCGGGACCAAACACGTTATAAATCATCATGAATGGCTGTTCCCCAGCTTTTTGCTTGGTTGGGGTTTCTGGAGGGTTGGGATTTTTGTTTGTTCTTTATTTTCACATGCCACTGTTTCTGGTTTCTAGCTTGGATGATAATCACAGCTTTAAAGTGTCTCAGTTTTTGTTAGCACAATTCTACTAAGCTTTTATCAGAAACACTGGAAATGCCCCATGAGAGCTTGATTTTATCAAGAACTCCATCTAGGTCAACTCAAAATATTCAGTCTAGGGAGGCCAGATGAATTTTAATAAAAAGCCACATTGAACCCCGGATCTTAAACCCTGAGATTTAATTTTCCTTTACCACAGAAATGTGAGCTCTGAGGCATGAACTTGGGGCCAAGTGATCCACAGAAATTTGAGCTCTGTTTCACTTCTCGGTGCCAAACAGAGATATTTATTTCCAAACTCCTGCTGCCACCAATTGCATCAGCTGGTGTATTGCCTGCTTTGCCTTAGGAGTTAACTAATTAGATACTAGTGTCTGCTTTGAACGATCACTCCCTTCTAATAACTGATGTTTCAAATTCATGGACTAGGTATTTCGTGCAACTTCACCCAAAGAATTTTTTTTTTTTTTTTTTTTTTCCCCAAAATCACTTTGGAACACCAACTGGCTGATAAAAAGATGTGGAGCATTTGTATTCCTGAACCCAGTTTGTACTTCTTCTAGTTCTTTTCTTTCAATAAATATGAAGTCTCTATTGAATGGATGTCTTTTCCTGTATTTGCACAGGATTTAACACAATGTCTGCAAAGTAAAAATATGCATTGCTAATATGGATTTCGCAGTAGTTAGGGAGCTGTATCAAGGTGGTGTTTGAGCGTAGTTTCAAGTGACACAACTCCACTGTTACACATGAGTGAATTTGGCCCAAACAGACCAAATAAAATCTGTTCTATGACCAGTTGATTTTTAAGCGGTTTGTCTGCGATCTTTTCATACTTCACCTGATCACTGTCATCTGCCAGTACTGGGAATAGAAACTCCAAGTAGGCACAAACATCTTTTTACTTCCCCACAGAGAAAAGATAAATGTTTGTTTCCATATTTATATGAAGAGCCACTTCCAAGAATTAAAATTAACTCAGATTAAGGCATGTTTGTACAACCACCAAACAGCTAAAGTATGATTTTGGTTACACAATGATATATCCATTAGGAATTTCAGCGAGGCCATGAGACTGCTGAGGAAAAAAGGGCCAGAGAGAAACCCAGTCTGAATGGACTACATTTCTGGTCTCCTGTGGAAGAGCCATTGCTCAGTGCCTCCTGGCTCTGCCCAGGAAGCTGGAAACACCCTCCATTGGGGGATATTAATTCTAAAATTCATTAAAATGACCACTTGGAGCTGGGAACTTCAGTCTGAGAATTGAGGTTCATCAGGCAGTCTCTTGCCTCGTGCATCCTTGGGCATAAAACAGCTCTTAAGCCTGCAGGAGAAAGAAGCGTTTGCTGGTGCTGCTGCAACCTTGAGATGGTTTTGTGCCCCCAGACCGGTCTGGGAAGGAAAATGGCCAGTGGGAGGGACGGGAGCTTCACTGGCACCTACCTGAGAACAGCAAAGCATTCGCCCCTTCTTCCATAAGGTGCAATTAAAAACTGTCCTTCGACACTACAAAACTGAAGCGGGAGGGAAAAGGCCGTAAACAGTGATGAGAGAAATTGCAAAATGCTGAGCTGAAACAGTAGTGGAGGCTGGCCAAAAATTAATGAGCTGAAGGTGAATGCAGGAGTAAGAAATGGGAATTAATTGTGGTGACCAGAACAGAACCAACAAGGGAGGACAACTGGGGGACTGAGTAATTAGGAGCAAGAGAGGCTGAATGCAGCTGGTGGATTGCCAGCCTGTTGGCCACAGCCACACAGGGTTGGAATCAAACCCCCAAAAATCAGACAAGACCAACTGTGGCTGGCCACTTAAAACCCAACAACAACATTTTTTTCAGCTAGAAAACAATTAATACCAAATGTAGAGAATTGCCTTTTTCAAATTACACCCCTAAAATTGTGTGAAATCCTGAGACATAAATGCCAAATAGTCATCTAAGAAATATGAAATAGGAGGGCAAAAACCAGTTCCAGAAAACGAGACCTGTAGGAATGCATTTAGGATGTTTGTTTATTTTTTTAAAAAATGAATAAAGCCCAAAGCAGAAAATGAAAGTGAGAGAAGGCTGCTTTCTTTAAGTAACTGGAATGAGGAGTTGCAAATCACCAGTGATTTGTTTGTGGCTTTTCCATTTATTTGTCTTTATCCCAAGTGATTAACAGCTGTTTGAATTTAGATTTTAAAACTACTGTATTTTTAATTTTCTGTCTAGCTAGAGACATCATGCATGGATGGACTTATTAACTTAAGTGCATAAAACATAGGAATTTTGTCGAAAAAAAGTTAATAGCCATAGGGACCTATATAAAATAAGGCTTTAATCCCAAGATGTTCAAGGTAAATTAGCAACGATTTCTTTAAACATATTCTGTGTCCACAATTCATATAAGCAAGTTACTAAGTGGCTGTGAGTCATACCAATCTGCCTTTTGATGTGACTGTGCTGAACACATTAATGCTTTAGTCTCCTGTGAGTTGAAGACCCTCTGAAATCCCAATATCAAAGAGGCGCAGGCGAAGAGCTTTGGATCTCTCTGAGGCCGGGCTCCCCCTCCTCGTGCTGTTCCAGACTGTGGGGTCCTCAAGTGACATGTGTACAAGTAAACGGGTTTTGTTTGTACAGACATCGGCTTGAGGACTGCAAAGTCTCTCCAGACAGTCATTATCTCTGCCACTACAAATTTTTTTTCATAGTATCTAGACTAAATCTTCTTTGCTTTAATTTATCCCTTTATTTTTTGAGCAGGCTGCTACAATCACTGTAATAAAACGTTCCCTACCATTTTGCTCAAATAGGGAAATGGCCATTGCAACGTTACAGCCTCCTTTGGCATTTTCTGAAGTGCCGAGTGACTTCATTGCTCTCCATTGGGTTGGGGGTGTCACAGCTTTCTTTGAGGACAGTGCCCAGAGCAGGCTGCAGGGCTCCTCCCCAGGTTTTATGGGAGCAGGGCAGAGCATTACTGTTGTACTTCTGTCTGCGCACACAACTACGGGGCTTGCCCTTTTTTTGCAGTAGATGGCCACTACTGAATTGTGCTAGCTTATGTGGCAGAGCGATGCCCGGATCCTTTGCAGTAAAGCATAGCTGGGTGTTCCCCTTTGTGTGGCTTGGGTCAGTGAGGTGTCTTCAGCTGTCCATTGAGTAGCATCTTCGTTTTGCAGACCGTCTTTCTCTTTTACCAAGGTCACTTTTCTTTTGTGATTCCAACCCATGAAATACTTGTAGTCCTTTTACCTGTGGGTATTTTTGTGTGGGGGTGAGAGTGAGGAATCTGCTGGCCTGATTCTTTAACACGGACGCATGAACGAGACTGAGTACCATCATCACTGTTTGCCGTAAGGGATCTGGATGTGTAAATTGTTAAGAGAAATTGCCGTGACAATAAACTCTGAGAACCTGCTCAAATGCTAGATGATAGTCCTTATTTATAAGTGCGGACATGGACAGTAAATATCAAACAATATTAAGACACGATTGTAAATGTTACCTTGTTAGTGGCATTTGCACAATTTTTATTGTACTTTTCCTTCACTCCCAAAATATAATCTGCCGCATTCACCGTCATTGTCTTTTTTTTTTTTTTGATTTGACTAGAATTTGAAATCCATTAGATTCATCCCAGATGTCAGCTTTCAAAAGAGACACTGTTTACCCTCCTTGCACTTAACCTTGTGGCTGCTTCTTCCAGTGTATCACATAAATGAAGCATTTCATTAGTCATACAACTTTTCTATCCACCTCTTTACTCCTTTCTCCCTTTTCTTTTTGAAAGATGTGTGGCAATGGCATATTTAATGTAACTTACTTTCCCACCTTTTTGCTGAGAGGAATGTATAACCTGAAATCTATGACCTTTTTTTTGAGTTCGTCTCTTCTGATGCACTGTTCTTTATACTGTTCATCTTTTCTTTCAGACACTCTTTCTTCTCTCCCCCTCCCCCTCAGTAACATCTTTTTTAGGATTCTCCATCTTTTATGGTTCTTTTCCTTTGTTCCTCTGATCCTCGCTCCATTGATCCCTCCCGCATGTTCCTACAATGCCCACTAATGCTCTTTACACTTACCTCTGCTATCTTTCTTGGAATTGAAAGAAATTTCAAGAAAAAAAAAAAAAAAAGAGGAAGCATTAAAGGAAAGGCAGGCCAGTGCTATGGCCAGGGCTGGTGCAGAACTGTGACCTGATCTCAGGAGACTCTCCTGCCCCTGGGTGCCTGCCTTTGCCCTTCCCCACCGTGCTCCCACCAGCTCTCCACTCCTCCTCCAGCCGCTGCTGCCCCAAACTCCCGTCTTCTTGAGATGTTGGTGGGGATTCGGACATAACCACAGAAAGCATTTTGGGGGAGGGGGCATAAATGTGGAATTTCATCAATGGCTAGACTTCAAAAGTTCTGGTGTTTTAAAAGGAGACACTAGCAGTAAAGTAAACTGCTGAAGATACAGTGCAGGCATTAAATAGATAATGCTTAGTTAATGAGGGAACTGATTTCCAGAAAGTCAACTTTAGGGAACAGTTAAATTTGTAATTCCTAAGGCAGTTTGGGTTGCTCTATTTCTCCTTCCTCCACCCCACCTGAATTCCTTCTGCAACCTTGCTGGGTCCCTGACTGGCAAGGCCTTGCCAAATCTCTCTTCTCTTGCTTTCCTTCTCAATCATTTTCCTCCTCGATCATTTTCCTCATACTTTTCTGTCCCTGTTGCAAACCCCAGGCATGAGGGAGTAACTGCAGCTGCTCTCCCTTCGGTGCGTTTGTGCACAGGGGGGGATTTTCCCATATATGTTTGTTTTCTTCCTGTAACGAGAGCACTTGAAATGTCAGACTTTCATTTTGTTCCAAAGGGCTTCTTCCCAGTGCAATTCCTGTCATACAGACCCATGTCATCTACTTTTTCTGTATCCTTGTGTATTATCGACATCCAGGAATTTTATTGGGAAAAAAATAACAAAACCAAACAACAACAACAACAACAAAAAAACCCGCGCACACACACACACACACACACACACCCCCAAAAAAAAAAACCAACAAACAAACAAACACAAAAAACCCCATGGAAGATCTGAATTTTAGATATTTCTTCTGCTATTAGTCAGAGCTGACTGGAACTGGAACAACAGACAAACAACTTGACCTCTACTCTCTACCTGAACCCCCTTGCCGTGTAAACACTGCACTTCAGGATTCCCCTCTGCAAGGAGCGCTGAGCATCTGCTGACCTTTCAGTGCCTCTGTTGGCATCTCCCACTGTTTCTTCCTGCCCCAAACTCCCAGCATACTTCCACTGAAATCAGAGATGTGAAACTTCTCAGACTGACTTTAAAGCATAGTTACCCTTTACTCTGCAGGTATGATTGTGCATGCTAGCTGGATGTCAGTTGTGGCACCTTTTTGGTCTAGTAAGGTCAGGTTGATTTTTTTTTGAAAGATGGTTTGAGCTCTTCCTGCCACTCCCTTTGCCCCAGACCACGCCATGTGCTGGGAAGGCACCTTTGTCTCCAGAAGGCTTTTGAAGACAACTTCTTTCCATCAATGGCACAGACTAGGGAAAGTGGCTTTGATCGCTTTGTGTTTTTTAATGAGAAAGAAAAAAAACAAGGGTTTGGAGACCAAAGATCTCGAGCAATAAGAGAGAGAGAGAGAGGAGTGATAAAAATAACAGCTGGGATAGTGACATCAAGACCCACCACCAACCTCTCATTATGGCTATCACTTACTTTCTGTATCTTGAGAGCCTTCACAGATGGCTGCCGACCTCCTACTCTGTGTGTTTAATGCTGTGACCAGTGAAGCATCAGGAGTAAGCAGAAGAGGAGCGACAGACCGCAGGGGACATGTGTGTTTGGTGGCACTGCCTGCCCTGGGGGTCAGCACTGGGAAATAAAAGGCTGAGCATTGGGAAGACAGGAGGACTTTGATCTACATGCCCTTTGAGCCAGGTAGAGCCCGCTGCTTTTATTGTTCATCCAAATAAAGATTTCGAATGTGCTGCCCCAATTGCATTGTGTAAAAAAAAGAAGAAAGTTGAGAAAGAAGAAAAACTTTTCCATGCCCAACGTGGTGAAGAAGTCTAATGTTGCCCGTAGAAGCTGCATCCCTTTCCAGTTCCTTCAGGAACTCCTGCACAAGGATGGAGCTCGTTACTCCTCATTGCTGAGGCCTCACGGTCTTGTGCATGCAGCAGCAGCGGCTGCCTGCTTCTTCTTGCTCTGCCAGAGAAAAGCTGTCTGCAGCAGTCAGCATCAGTCCTTCATGGAATGCAGGCACGGCTTCTAACAGCTCTCTCCCCTGGATGCTCTTACTTTCTGTTCTATTGGTACTGACATGGGAGCACCAGCATGGCCAGTGTATCAGCGCTGATTTGGTACAATATTGCCAAAATTTTAATTCTGCTAAGGAAAAATGTGTAATCTGAATGGTACTACTTACTTTGACTTGTGTAAAGCTGAATATGAAAAATGTTATTTATAGACATCTATTGGATGGGACATTTTTGGTATTCATTATAGCCCATTACTTGAGAAATCTAGGTATTGCATAAAATCAAAAACAAAAGAAGGCAGTCAAAACAATTTTCTTTGCCATAGTAAAGCAAACTAGTTTGGTGTTATCCAAAGTTTGGGATTTTTTTCTCCTTTTTTCTTTATTTTTCCCAACAGTTCTGAAGTGACGATATGCCACATCTGTCAATTTGATTATTTTTTTTTCCCCCTGGCTGAGTTTTGCTGATTTATGCGCTGAGAACTGACATTCATAGGAAACAAATAAAACTGATTTTATTTTGCTCCTCTAAACCGCCAGCTACGGGGATGTTAAAAGTCGCTGGGCAGCAACCGCAAGCTTCACGTCCAACATTAGCAACCAAAAAAAACCATTTGCCAGATGTGTGTGCAGTACAGACGCGCCTTGAAGCCCGCTCCCCCAGCCGCCGCGAGTGGGGGGACCGCNTGGGTTGCGGTGGCCCGCCTTGCACTGCCCCAGCCGAAGGCCGGATCCTGCCCCTTCCCACAGAAACTCTCCCTGCCCTTCCCCTCTCCCCTTGCCGCTCTTTTTCCAGGTGAAAGACTGGGCTCCCAAAAAGAAAGTGCGGGTTGAGGTGAACAGGGGCGCGGGAATGGGAAACGAGGTGCACGTGGCGAGTAGGGGGTGATCTGTCCTGTGCTGAGGTTGACATCGAACTGCATTCCCTCATTAAAAGTTGATGAGACCAACGCGTCTTTTACTGATCACATGGTCAACAGCCAAAACAGAGGCATGGCACGACTGACGGTAGCCGTTAATTCAAAAAACCCACCTTTCTTCGTATCACAATAAAAGGAACATGTAATATTTCTGTTAGGTTACACCAGAGGAGAATGCCTCTGTTAAGACAGTTCCTGGGAACCAACATCGCTGCCCTACAAGGAATTTCTTCTAGCTCATTGGGATTGTATCAAGATACGTTTGGCTTGCCTTGAGTTGACTTCAGTAGCTATGGGCATAATGAAAAATCAGAGTGCTCTGCCACAATATAAAAGTAGCCCCAAATGAAGAAACAGAGGCAGCCACGGGGCAAAGCCAGTACATCAAGGTCTGGTTTGACTCTGGAGCCATGCAGAGGCTGAGGACCGATGGAAGAAGTAGTTATACAGATTTGACTGCGAGTGCCAGGGGAAGCCTGGTCATGTCCCTGGGAGGAAAGCCCAGCAGAGAGCCCCCTTCCAGCAGCCTGCCCACAGGGAGGGTGGACTCTGAAGTCATGCGTGGAAGCACTGCTCCTGGTTGTTCCCCCGATTGCATTCAGGGCAATGGGATTTTGGTCCTAGGATCTGCAAGCAAAACGACTGGCCACAAGGAAACCCACTCCCACCTAGTTCTGGTTTTAGAGGGGACCTCTTGGTGAAGGCTAAAGTATCTTAGGTTAACCACAGCCAGACGGCAACGGTACAGTCTTTACGGCTCTCCACACTTCACTTGCTATCTGTAGCTTGGTGACAACAAGAACCCAAATCTAAAAACTGTGTTTGAATTTCATGGGCTTCCACCTGCATAGTTCAATTATGTTTCGTGGGTGCTGCAAATACATGGGTTTCATTTGCATTGAATTTGGGCTGGCTTTCCCCTCTCTGCAGAGCCCCTAGTCCACGTGATGGGATTGCTGAGAAACTCTGACTCTGTATTTCAACCTTTTCCATCTCATTTTTTTTGCATATCCCATTCCAGCTTTACCAAAGAACCTGCACTCTGTCTGCGAGGACAACAGGCAAACCAGGACTATGCACCCTAATGACCTCAGATGGTGAACCGTTTGGGGGAGGCTTTTCTATGGAGAATCATGTATGTGGGGAGCCACTCTTCAGCTTTGAAACTCAGAGGATGAAAGAGATACTTTTTCTCCATTAGTAATAGACAGCCAACTTTCATAACACAATGTTTAATGAAAAATATATTAGGTATTTGTATGTAATATTTTTTTTGTGTCTGGAATGGATGTTATGGAAAGCAATTGTCCCAGCTTTAGGGGATGGAGAGAAAGTTTGTCTTCGCTAGGATATATAGCACTCCCTTTTGGGATGGTGTCATTTGATAATTCCTGCCACATGTTCTTATGAGGAGGATGTTTTTGTTTCCTTACTGTGTCTCCCCCCAAGTCCTGCTGGGTAATATTTCAGATGGTCACGGTCAAAAAAAGCATGTGACAACTTCCAGATGTTCAAATAATCAAAGCGATCCGCAGATCTAAGGGAGCACACCAACAAACAAATGAAGGATAACTTGAAGGGCTGCAGTCTAGGTGGGGGGTCACGTTCAGAGGTGGTGTAGCAGGCTGAAGGGTAGTCTTTTAATATCTGGAGAATTCACTGATGTCTACATCATTTGCTAAAAATGAGACAGTCTGGTGATGTGGCTGGGCAGGCAGTAGAAACTGAAAACACACGGTCTGGTTGTGGTTTTCCTGCAGCTTGGAGCAGCGCTTGCTTCCCAGGGGAGGCAGGAGGGCTGTCACAGTGTGGCATAGCTGTGAGCTGAGCCGTGTGATGTGGCTGGGGCTAAGAAACGTGACCATGTCCTGCTGCCATACACACTGCCACCGCATCTGGGGCTGCTTCCTCGCTGAGCTGGTGGTGCCCGAGGCAGTGCTGCATTCAGCTGAGAGGGGAGGACACCTCTCAGAGCAGGGAAACACGCCTGCTTCTTCTGGCTTGTTCCTAGCTGGCTTGTACAGGCACCTGTTTAGGCATTAACAAGTCCAAAGCTGGGTTTTGGGAGCCCTTCATCAAAACCCTTCATCATCCCAGGTGATTTTTGTTGGTCCATCCTCCCAACTTTATAGAAAGAGACAAGACAATTGAAAACGTACGGTGGGATGCTGTATTCCTCTTTGGGAATTTAAAAAGATTCGTCATCAAGGAAAAAAAAAAAAAGCTCATGTTAATCGGTGTAATCAGTGGCAACCTGATACATGTAGAAGTGAATGAGCACAGTTGGGTAATGCAGCATGTATGGAGCAGCAAGCAGGAACAGTAGGATGGAGGCTGCACATCACTTCGCATAGGCTGGGGTGTCCTGTCTCTGGTCACAGGAGGGACAATGTTCCCACCCCACAGGATCCTACGGCAAGTCTGCTGGTGCCTTTTTGTATGCTGGCATTTCGCATGGCAGAGCCTCCGCTGCTGACGGCACGTCCTTTGAAACAGATGTGCTCTGCATCTGCCCACTGTGTGTGCAACTGGCACAGCTCTGCTGGAAAACTCTTTTATAAAACCTTCCATGTGGAGCAGTGATGGGGAGGGGCAGGCATTATTACTATTATTATTATTATTAATAATATTGTTGTTATTATTATTTCTACTACTACTGCTATTACTGCTACTAATTTGTGTGGAAACATTGCTGGCTCAAAACGTGGCTCAGCTGTTGATGGAGGAAGGAAGATCTGATCACACTGAGGGAGCTGCTGGAGTTTTTGAACGCTGCTGTGACTCCTACAGGCTGGTGCTTTTGAAGTGTAACTATTCAGGAGATTGCTACCGACTTCCCTTTCCCTTGGTAGTAAGGCTTTATGTGACCGGCAATCCTGTATGGGTCTTTTACTGCTTGGGAGGTAACGGTGTAGCGTGCTAGCAAATTCAGTTCCACACCAGGAAAAGGAACAACTTTGTGACAGTCTGTCCATCATTGAAGGTGGCTTTTGGCAGTCAAGCTCTCCGTTACCACATTTCCCAAGAATTTGGAGAACTTCTGGCAAGATTATTCTTTGGTTTTGTTCAAAGAATCCCTTTGTATGTGCATAGAGGGGGAAAGACCAATACACTGCTCACCTGGAAAATTGGACCACGGTGGCTGTGAGC
>VYXH01005060.1:411696-441185 GCA_013397275.1 Burhinus bistriatus | reverse complement strand
GCGGCCCCCTGCCCTCGCCGGGGCCGGGGCCGGGGCCGCGGCGGTTCCCCCAGCGTGGGGCGGGCGGCGTGGCAGGAGTGACACCTCGTGGGTGCGCGCAGGAACCGCGCCCGGCCGGGCTCCCACGCCGCTGTTTCCGCCGGGGGAGGGCAAGAGCCCCCGTGTCCCGAGTGGNTCTGCCACAATATAAAAGTAGCCCCAAATGAAGAAACAGAGGCAGCCACGGGGCAAAGCCAGTACATCAAGGTCTGGTTTGACTCTGGAGCCATGCAGAGGCTGAGGACCGATGGAAGAAGTAGTTATACAGATTTGACTGCGAGTGCCAGGGGAAGCCTGGTCATGTCCCTGGGAGGAAAGCCCAGCAGAGAGCCCCCTTCCAGCAGCCTGCCCACAGGGAGGGTGGACTCTGAAGTCATGCGTGGAAGCACTGCTCCTGGTTGTTCCCCCGATTGCATTCAGGGCAATGGGATTTCGGTCCTAGGATCTGCAAGGAAAACGACTGGCCACAAGGAAACCCACTCCCACCTAGTTCTGGTTTTAGAGGGAACCTCTTGGTGAAGGCTAAAGTATCTTAGGTTAACCACAGCCAGACGGCAACGGTACAGTCTTTACGGCTCTCCACACTTCACTTGCTATCTGTAGCTTGGTGACAACAAGAACCCAAATCTAAAAACTGTGTTTGAATTTCATGGGCTTCCACCTGCATAGTTCAATTATGTTTCGTGGGTGCTGCAAATACATGGGTTTCATTTGCATTGAATTTGGGCTGGCTTTCCCCTCTCTGCAGAGCCCCTAGTCCACGTGATGGGATTGCTGAGAAACTCTGACTCTGTATTCCAACCTTTTCCATCTCATTTTTTTTGCATATCCCATTCCAGCTTTACCAAAGAACCTGCACTCTGTCTGCGAGGACAACAGGCAAACCAGGACTATGCACCCTAATGACCTCAGATGGTGAACCGTTTGGGGGAGGCTTTTCTATGGAGAATCATGTATGTGGGGAGCCACTCTTCAGCTTTGAAACTCAGAGGATGAAAGAGATACTTTTTCTCCATTAGTAATAGACAGCCAACTTTCATAACACAATGTTTAATGAAAAATATATTAGGTATTTGTATGTAATATTTTTTTTGTGTCTGGAATGGATGTTATGGAAAGCAATTGTCCCAGCTTTAGGGGATGGAGAGAAAGTTTGTCTTCGCTAGGATATATAGCACTCCCTTTTGGGATGGTGTCATTTGATAATTCCTGCCACATGTTCTTATGAGGAGGATGTTTTTGTTTCCTTACTGTGTCTCCCCCCAAGTCCTGCTGGGTAATATTTCAGATGGTCACGGTCAAAAAAAGCATGTGACAACTTCCAGATGTTCAAATAATCAAAGCGATCCGCAGATCTAAGGGAGCACACCAACAAACAAATGAAGGATAACTTGAAGGGCTGCAGTCTAGGTGGGGGGTCACGTTCAGAGGTGGTGTAGCAGGCTGAAGGGTAGTCTTTTAATATCTGGAGAATTCACTGATGTCTACATCATTTGCTAAAAATGAGACAGTCTGGTGATGTGGCTGGGCAGGCAGTAGAAACTGAAAACACACGGTCTGGTTGTGGTTTTCCTGCAGCTTGGAGCAGCGCTTGCTTCCCAGGGGAGGCAGGAGGGCTGTCACAGTGTGGCATAGCTGTGAGCTGAGCCGTGTGATGTGGCTGGGGCTAAGAAACGTGACCATGCCCTGCTGCCATACACACTGCCACCGCATCTGGGGCTGCTTCCTCGCTGAGCTGGTGGTGCCCGAGGCAGTGCTGCATTCAGCTGAGAGGGGAGGACACCTCTCAGAGCAGGGAAACACGCCTGCTTCTTCTGGCTTGTTCCTAGCTGGCTTGTACAGGCACCTGTTTAGGCATTAACAAGTCCAAAGCTGGGTTTTGGGAGCCCTTCATCAAAACCCTTCATCATCCCAGGTGATTTTTGTTGGTCCATCCTCCCAACTTTATAGAAAGAGACAAGACAATTGAAAACGTACGGTGGGATGCTGTATTCCTCTTTGGGAATTTAAAAAGATTCGTCATCAAGGAAAAAAAAAAAAAGCTCATGTTAATCGGTGTAATCAGTGGCAACCTGATACATGTAGAAGTGAATGAGCACAGTTGGGTAATGCAGCATGTATGGAGCAGCAAGCAGGAACAGTAGGATGGAGGCTGCACATCACTTCGCATAGGCTGGGGTGTCCTGTCTCTGGTCACAGGAGGGACAATGTTCCCACCCCACAGGATCCTACGGCAAGTCTGCTGGTGCCTTTTTGTATGCTGGCATTTCGCATGGCAGAGCCTCCGCTGCTGACGGCACGTCCTTTGAAACAGATGTGCTCTGCATCTGCCCACTGTGTGTGCAACTGGCACAGCTCTGCTGGAAAACTCTTTTATAAAACCTTCCATGTGGAGCAGTGATGGGGAGGGGCAGGCATTATTACTATTATTATTATTATTATTAATATTGTTGTTGTTATTATTATTTCTACTACTACTGCTATTACTGCTACTAATTTGTGTGGAAACATTGCTGGCTCAAAACGTGGCTCAGCTGTTGATGGAGGAAGGAAGATCTGATCACACTGAGGGAGCTGCTGGAGTTTTTGAACGCTGCTGTGACTCCTACAGGCTGGTGCTTTTGAAGTGTAACTATTCAGGAGATTGCTACCGACTTCCCTTTCCCTTGGTAGTAAGGCTTTATGTGACCGGCAATCCTATATGGGTCTTTTACTGCTTGGGAGGTAACGGTGTAGCGTGCTAGCAAATTCAGTTCCACACCAGGAAAAGGAACAACTTTGTGACAGTCTGTCCATCATTGAAGGTGGCTTTTGGCAGTCAAGCTCTCCGTTACCACATTTCCCAAGAATTTGGAGAACTTCTGGCAAGATTATTCTTTGGTTTTGTTCAAAGAATCCCTTTGTATGTGCATAGAGGGGGAAAGACCAATACACTGCTCACCTGGAAAATTGGACCACGGTGGCTGTGAGCGTGGAGGGGTCTGAGCCTGAGAAGGGCATTGGTGGCAGTGTGGGGGCCTTGGAGGAGGCACACCACGACATGAGCAAACACCCAAAAGTGAGGAGGATGCTGCAGCTTACAAGGACGCTGGTACCTGAATGTGCTGCAGGAAAGTGGTGGTCATGAAAAATTAGATCTGGGGCCGTGCAACAGGTATTTATTGTGATGAGTCATCTCTGTCCTGATTCATGTCTGTACGACTGGGATAACAAGGTCATCTTATGTTGTAAACCCCGAAAAGGTGTAGAGGCCTGTGTTCTACTAGCTGGAGCATCGACAGCATGTGTTTCTGTCATTTATAACGTGGTTGTCAAGACTGCAGACTCTTTGCCTACATCCACAGGGAAAGTTATAATTACCTATGTGTGGTAAACTAAAAATGGAAACCATTCACTGCACTGGAAGCTGACTCAAGAAGGACAGATCATCAGTGGGGAGATGCGATAAGGAAAATAAAGCTACTGCATCACAAAACAGAAAACTGTGGGAGAAAAAACCAAGCGGCTTCTATCTACTCTCTACCGATCTATTGGTCATCCGCCTGTCTCTCTACTGGCTACATATCTGGATGTTTTTATTTAAAAAACAGGCAAGGGAGAGGGGCGGGGAGGTCTGGCTGGGGCAAGAGGAAAGCGGCTAAAGGACCTTTTCCCTGGCTGGTAAATCCATGCCGGGTCTCCCTTCAAGGCTTCGTAGTTTAGAAAGAATTGCATTTTGTTCTTCAAAAGATGTGTCGGTCTGTTATGGATTAAGAAGACAATATGCCTTCCGCATTTACTCTCCCCACAAAGACTGATTTTTGGAGGATTTGCTAGTCACTTCATTTCAGACACATTTCTTGACATTTTTGGATTTCTTTGTGGTTAAATTTAGACTCTGTCTTTCCATAAGGCTTGCTGTGCAGTGTTTGGCCTCTCATGGTCATTACTGATACATACCTGCTGCACTCATTGTGCTCTACTAAAACAATTTTGTCAGGGTAAAAATTAGAAATTAAAATATTTTCTCAGGGGGAGGACCCCAAATATAATTTTGTAACAAAAATTCCCCAATCATTTCCAAACTGAATTTAATTTAAAATGAAAGATAAATGTTTCCTTTTGCTGCTGCCCAGATGTGATCTTCCCAAAGCTTCAGACATGAATAATCTCTCCAAATTTTCCAGCTATTTCAATATCCCGGCCATACTGAACCCAGCCTGTGGCTCTAGCAACCATTCAGGAAAATCTGCAGACAAGGCCAATGCCTGACGTCGCTATCCATTAAAATCAATGATCACACATCTTCTGCTTTACTTTCTCAGTTTTTGTTCCCTTCCATTGCTTGTTTGCAGCTGGACCTCCATTTTCTCCTTTTTAATGAGAACTTGGGAAGTTCCCACTACTTTCTGTCTTGCCTCTTCTTTCTTGAGAGTCTCCAGTCTCTTTCCCTTATTTTAATAGCCATCATTCTCATCTGTTGGTTGCAGATCTTGGCCAAATCCCGATAAAGTCAACAGAAAGGTTTTCCCTGCAATTTTAGATGCATTTCTGTTGTGTTTTTTCTTTCCTCTCCCTATTCTTGCTTCCTGGCTGCCCAATTTAAACAAATATTTTCAGAACAACTTGTCCTCAGTTCACTAAACTGGTAAATAATGGATAAATATAGTTTTGATTGGGAACAGCTTTCTGGCAAAGGATGGAGTACAGCACTAAGAAGAATTCTTCTCACCTTGAGTTATGGAATCTGGTTGGTTAAATTAAAACCTTACTTAAAACCTTTACTTAACCTGCCTGTGCAACACACAAACGTCAGAGATGTCCTTTAGCTGTTCTGATACCTTGTGCTGCCTACACTACACTAGCTACAACACCTGGGCAGTAATTCTATTTTGTGAAACAGAAATAGCCTGGGTTTTTTTCTTTCTTTGTATCAAAAGCAGCACAAACCTAATTTATATATTTAAGCAAAGGCTTGGCCTTATTTTTCCCAATTGTTCTTTATTTTCCACCATCTGGAAAGGAAATTTTGTTCTGTCATAAGCTTCAAGCTTCAACATGTAACAATTGTATTATAAATTCCTCGGTGTCCTAAGGCTGGCTGCCTACCTCCGTAACTCAGTCCTGTCGTGACAGTACTGTCTTCTTATCAAAATGTACTTCACCAAGCCTACAAAAGGGATGTTGCTATGTTTGTTAGGATGAAACTTTGTATATTGCCTACGAAGCATACAGAGGACTTATAAATATTTTTCTCTGTGTTTATTCACATGGAGGGGCTAGAAGTATAAGTATTACATTGTCCTTGATACACATAGTACAAATAAAAACCCAACTCGCAACGGTAATAGGAATATAACTCATTGTATTTTGAATTTTTATTGTAATAAATTATAGCAATATTTCACACAACCCAGCTATTATCTCAGATTGTCTCTCTGCAGAATCACAAAAACAATCTGAGTCATCCCGACTTGATTCATGTTCAGTTCCTGTTTGGGAAGGCTTCCCTCGCCATCAGACTGCCTGGCAACGTTTTTTTCTGTGAAAGCTCAGATTCTGTACAACTGTTCCACAGTCTATGGTGGGTTCTGCAGCATGAATCATGGAAAATATGCATCCCTGCTTATTTGTAGCTGGTTATTTCTGCAGCAGTCCATGTGGAAGAAGAGCCATGAGATTTTTTTCTACGTGATACATGTGTCTTTTTGGCACTCTGCTGGAAATTGTTTAATAGAGACTTATAAAACATATCAAAAGGTGCTCAGCATTTGAAAGGGGAAAAAGAGGTGGAGTTGACACGTAGAGCTGAGATTGAGTATGAACCAGTTTCAGAAAGGAAGAGAATGAATTTGCCTTTACGAATAAAGCAAGGCACCAGAGAGCTGTTTCCCTGTTTCTCCCAGGGTCCTCTTCGTGGTCTGTCACTAAATTCTTGTGAAACTTTTATTTATCTTTGTGGTGGCTTTCATCTCACCTATGTATAATATGTTATTTCAATCAGTACATGCAGAATATATTATTTCAGTTAGTTCCTGGAGCTGATCAATTAATAAATAACTTTGTCACTCTCACCTGAAAAGCACGTTAGAAACAGAGAAAATGACTTCTACTCGCCAACCATCCTTACGTCAGTTGAGAGAGACCTCTCTGAGCTGCAAATTCAGCACAGGAACTCTATATGATATCTTAGACATGAAGTGAATAATACTATGTGACTTCAGGGAAATGAAGCTACACAGAATAATGATGATACTAGCTAACATTTCTGCAGTTGAACAGTTCAGCAGTTTCTTTGTTTCTGATAGTGTCCTGCAAAAATACGGTACTAATTTTACTATTAGTAACAGAGGTAGTATTAAGGGCCGGTAAGAGAATAAAATCATCACTTCAAACATTGGCAGATGTTACAAAGATTAGGGTTATCATATATAATAAGGCTTAAAGGAACTCTAGAAGAAAAAGGCTGAAGTGCTTGGTCATTTGATGGCAGATGATTGAGCAACGGTCATTTATCTGGCGGGCAAAAGTGAAGTCAGATGCAGAGAAATACGGTGTAGGGGCTGCGCGTGCTGTTGGGACCACCCTCCACTGGGGAGCACTGAGCTTAAACAGGACATGCCAGGTCGTCTCCAGGGCATCAGCTGGACGTGAATACCAGGAGTAAAACTGGTTGAAAACTAATGTGACCCCTGGGAATATGCATTTTTGGCAGGGAGGCCTTGTTTCCTCCATACATGTGTTAAGCTCTGAAGCATGGTGTTTGCTTCAGGCACTCCTAAAGACTGCTGGAAACCCAGCACTGAGAGCAACCAAAAGACTGGAAAGTACCTTCTGATAGAAGTTGTAGGTGTGCAGTCTTTTAAGCCTATCAAGAAAAGGTTAATTACTGGGTACAGACGGTAAGTATTTACTTCAGGGCTAACGCTCTTCCAATCTAGCAAATAAAGATATAAAAAGATCTGGTGGCTGGAGCTGGACAAATGCGCAGGAGGAAAAGGCTGTGCATTTCACCAGGGAAATACTTAGCTGCTGGCGTGGATCACAGGAGGTTATTGTGGTTTTTCTACCATTAGTCATTTTTAAATCGAGAATAGATGTTGCTGGGCTTTTTAATCTAAAAGATGTACTCAAGTTTAAACTGGATCAAATTCAAGGATGTTCTGTGTCCTAAATTATGTGGTTAGGTGACCACACGACGACTCCGGGGTTTATAATCTGAAAATCCTTTTGCTCTGACAAATAGGCCTGGAGGAGCTTTTACTGGGATTGAGAATTTGGATTCATGGATGCTCGTCGTGTTTACTGCGGTCAGCACTCACCTTTCTTCCTTCTCCTGAACCAGCTTAGCACTGACTGGTCCCAGCTGCAGAGATGCACTAGGCAGACCTGTCCTGCCTAGCCCAAGGATGCTCCTTTTTCACTTATTTCTCTCCTCCCAGGCTGGAACCCCACATTCATTTTTCCGAGGAGCCAGGAGCCACCTTGAACCGGGGAACTTCTGTAGCGCTTTGAGAGTAACCATTCACAAAGACCTTACAGCTCTGAACTACAGCACGCACAAAGAACACTTTTTTTCTAGCGACTACAAAATGCTGCAATAAGCTTTGCTCAAATGAAACCTCTATTAGCAGTAGTGGAGCTTTGTATGTTAGCCACCAAGGATTTGACTATCAGATAATTGTGATTATACGTTCTCTTCAGAACAACTTGCATTATTTAAGAAGAAACTCAAACTCCAATCAAGCTGTTCAGAGGTTCTGAAATATTCAGACGTAGAGCTCCCAGCTTCCCTGTTTTAGCCATTGGGGTACAGTGCAAAATGCTGCTAAGCAGGCAATAATCTCAGGATTTATTGTGGTGACTGAATTTATAAATACAGAAAGTTCACAGAAAAGCCTGCTCTCGTGAACTTTCAATCAGCATTTGCAAACTAAGAAGCCATAGATTATTTATAAAAGAAATGGATGCGTATCTGTCCAAATGTTTAATAAAGATAATATGTGAGAAGCACGAAATAAGTCCCTTTTCCTCTGCAGTAAAAATATATTTCTTCTATTGGATACAGGACAGTGGCAATAGCAGTTTAAACCTTCTGAATCTTTTATACCCAGAAAATGATACTCTGACAAGAATTATACCAAAAATACAGGTCTTAGAATGGGAATTGTCAGGTCAGATGAGACCAAAATTTGGTAATGATTGAATTCTCTTTAATTGATATATATATACACACTCCATTTAAATAAGATCTTGATACCAAAAGGTAAACTGAACCATGCAATATGATCCAGCAAAATCTGTTCTTCTAAAGACTTTTTGTCTCCAGGATGACATGGGGACAGTGACACTATTGTTTTGAAAATGTCAGATCACCTGTTTCTGGTTGCTTTGGCTATTGGAGTATGCCTTGGCTGAAAAGGCAAACGCTTATTTGGCCTACAGTTGCACCCTACAAGTGCCTGTTCCCTACGCGTGCTCTCCCTTGCAAAGTACTGATCAAGGGCACGTGCATGTTACCCAGAAAACAACATGAATTGCATCTACACTGTCACAATAATGGTGACTTTAATTTCCCGGGTGGTCCCAAGAGACGTGAACACAACCTCCAGCCTCAGGCCAACATTTGCTGCCCTGTTGCCAGCACAGCTGGCTCCAGGACTGAGAGTCTGGTAAGGTGAGTTGAAAATATTATTTCTTCCCCATGCACTCATGTACCAGTTGCAACTCAAATATATTGAAAAAAGTTTTCTCTCTTTAAATATATTTTCACACATCTGCATTTCAGATATATATTATTGCCAATTCACTTTACATTTTGCATCACACCAAGCGCCTACATTAGTTGTTGATATTTGGGCTCAACAAGCAGAATAGGAGGGAATTGAGGAGAGGGATGAGACTAAAATGAAGTGTGAGTGTTTTGGAGTGTTTCTAAGCTTGAGTCTGGGTCTACTGAGTCTTTGGCAGCACATTTTCACTCTCAAAACTGGAGTGGTGGTTTCCCATCAACACTGGGCAGTTCCCGGGACAGGAGCCCGTTCTGCCCCACTGGCACTAACCACGCCTGCAGTACGAGGTCTGCTGCCCTGTAAGCATGGGTCCTGCTCATTTAGCTTGCTCAAGTTTTTTCACTTACATGCACACACAAAATGCTTCTTTTGAGTCTAGCTCCTTCATCCTGAAAGAATACAAAGATGCCCGTGCTGCCAAAGGACTCCCGAAGCCTTGCATTTTTGGAAGAGGTAAGTGGCGCAGGAGACGGACCTGCAAAGGTGAGAAGGAGCGTCCCTCAGAGCTAGAAATTACAGCACAACTCTGGTTAAGATCCTGATCTCCAGCTTCAGTGACTACAGTAAAGGACCTCTAGTGACACTAAATGCTGCTTTACTACGGCTATTAGTATCAGCCAAGGAGATAATACAAGTAGTTGCAAGCCAAAGATTTCAATCTGTAGGACTTTATTAGAATAGCAGAAGGTGAAGCCAGATGTTGGAAAACACATTTGTCAAGAGTTTGGTGTGACAGACATCCATTCCTGAGCTGTCACGCGCTGTAGTATCTGCTTTACATTCCTACACGGGGTTTGCAAACAGTGAGAGGAAGTGGTCAATCCTTTCAAATTTGATAGATCAATGCCGGCATGGATTTCTGGGGCTGCAGTCATGTGTCAAGAGAGCATTTGTGCTGGAACAGTGAGTTCAATACATGTCTACATCCTTGATACTTGAATCTCAAAAACTTCACAAAAAGAGATGTCAGTAAACTGGTTTTTTCTCTAAGCACCAGCTCTCCATAGGTGTAATCACAGTAACATCACATTTGTCCTGACGCTGGCCAACGAGGGCTGAAATCTTGGCCCTGTTGAAATCTTTGGTGAAGATTTGGCTGAGAAGTGCAAATAGGTTTTCACACAAAAATAAGAAGATGGAGGGGAAAAAGCAGAGTTTTGTGTAATAATAGTAAAATGGTTTTGTTTTTCAACATCCTGGATGTGAATGTCCTTAGTTTATAAAAGCTCAAGTTTGTTTGTGCTAAAAAAAAAAAAAATCTTCACTCCTCATTTCCATCTCTCCCTCCAAAAAAGAAAACCTGGCAGGACTCTGTTTTAATGCAGATGCTGGCAGAGTCACAGCCCAGCTAGGTACCAGGCAGCATAATGGTGGGTATGCCAACTGAATTCCTTCTGGTGAACGCAGGGATTTGGTTCACGTTCTTAAAAGCTGCTGACACCCCCGCCTGCAGCCGCAGACAGTCTTTAAAGAGCATGCAGCATTCAGACAGAAAGTTTCCTCTTTGCAGAGCTGAGCTAACAAACACCCTGTGCTAATCAAAGCAAGTCTGCCCATTGGTTTTAACGGACTATGGAAGCCAGCTCTGTAAAACAAATACCTGTGGCACCAAATATCTAAACCATGAAAAACACAGCAGAGCATCAGGTACTTGACCTTCAAGTGATACGAGATTTCTGACTAAATGTTTCTAAAAGTTGACTTGATCATAAGGAAAGAAAATTAACTGAACTCACAGACATGCCTCATCTTTTTGGTGACCATGGGAATTACTATTAGTGTGTTATACAAAGATTCAAAAATGCTGCCAGAAATGATAGGTAAACTGGGAAATTTTTTGTTACCGGCTCTTTGCCTATTTCCTTTTAGAATTAGTGTTTATTTACTCATGAAGCTGATTTCTCTTTAGTTGCTCCATGCTGCGTTCAAAAAGACGGGCAGTGTCAAAAGGAGGAGGAACAGCAGATGGCAGCACCAGGCTGCTTTATCTGGGCTGTTAGAGCAAACCGGGAAAAAACCCGAACCTAGCTGAACAAAAGTTTCTTAGTTTGTTTGCTTTCAGATCTCCTTCCTTTCTCCTGTTCTTTTGGATTGTGGAGGGTTTTTTTTTCTTCTGTTTTTTTTTTTCTACTCACTATTGGAAAAAAGAACAGCAGAGGAGGAAAATTGCCATGTCAGGTCATCCTGTATTGATTTAGCAGAAGATAGTAAGGCCTGATGTGACCTGCTGAAAAGATGACACGAGGTTATGGCCTAGCCTACCAGCGCTTCACGTCGTATTAAACACTCCACAGGGGCAACATCTGGAGGGTTAAACAACCGCTGGGTAATGCAATTTTAAATACCACTTCATCAAAGTAATAGACTCCACAGGACCCTCTTGGGATCTGTAAACTGATGTGTTCCAGGCTTTTTGTGCTGCAGCCCTTTTGTGTAACACATTAAGGAGAGCCTGATAGCTCTGACTATTGCAGAGTGATAGAACTGAGGTTTGCATACTCATCTACAGCACACCGCCTCGCTAGGCTGGGGTTCAAATGCATGGCCTTTATGGTTTTTCTCTTCTTTTTTTGCTCAAAGCTTGATAGTTTGTATATCCAAAATTCCTGTGAGCTGAGGAAAAGATTTTAGAAAAACAGATTTACTCTTGAGTCTCTTTTAGCAGCAGTGTATGAGCTTCAAAAGGGGATCGGATCCCATGCTTTCTATTTTCCAGAGTAGTTACAGAGGAGGGAGCAAATCTTCTGTGTGCTTTTCATAACCAGCCAAGCTTTCAACCTGAATAATAAGTGGATTCCTCAGGTCCTTACCAGACCTGGCTCTTTTCCTGCAGTCTTCAAATACAACCCAACCATAGCTCCAGCAGTACAAATCATGAGGGAAATGTGGTCTCCAATTTGGTGGACCATGGAGACTGGTGCCACCATCTAGTTGCAAATCAACGTACCTGACAGTTAGTAGAATGGTGTGCAATTTTCCAAAATACCTCCTTCCACTATTTCAGAGCTGCTAAGCAACAATTAAGAAAAGTCCCATTAAATTATTAATCACTTTAGTCCCACTGAATAATTAATCACTTTCAGAGAGGACAGCCCAGAACTTTTTCTATTGCCTGCTAATGCAACATTTGCTTTCTGAATCCATATCCAGCAAAAGCCTTAGCCCACACAGATCCCTGCGTCTGGGCAGACAGAATTTGATAGCTGTCACCAACCAATCTTTGTCACTACCAGGAGCATGTGGAAGGACACTTGGTAACTCCGTTCCAGGGAGAAAAATTTAGGGTAAGGCTTGCAGCCAGCATGAGCCAGCGGCATTCAGCCAAGGTCAATGGAAAGGCTTCGATTCTTTCTGAGCGAGTATCTGCCCTCGTTGCTGTCCTTGCTTGCAGATCCTTCTCTCTGCTTTACAGCAGAAAATTCCTCAATTACGTGACACAGTTTCAGTTCAGAAAATGTCTCTGGGTAAGTCTTTCTGTGATGCCTTTCAAAGAGGGATGCTGATAGTAGTCATAGAGCAGGGGGAGGGGGTCTGAAGCTGACTATAAGCCACCATTGCAATTTTATTCTTATTAGCGGGTTCTTGTAAACTCTGTGAGGTTATAGAGAGACCAGAGAAATGTGGTGCCGTATCTCTGCCTCCACTGAGCAATATAAAATAGTCAGTCTTTGGCTACCTTAGTGTCAGCAGGAGCACGGACCTGAATTGTCCCTGAAGTGGGTGCTGCAACCTCACTTGACATCCTCCGTGCCATTCCAGCCCAAAAAGTTTATATCAGGCAGCCCTTTCCACAGCTAATCATATGAGGTAAACTATTCTTTGGAGATTATAACATTTATGAATGTATATCTATGAAAGATGCCCTCCCCTCACTAAACTGGTTTGTGGCCTATACTTTAGAAACAGAACTTATTAAGAATACAGCCATATGAGCTACTGTAATTTACTTACTGGAATTATTTTCCATCCCTCGTTATTGCTGAGTAGACCGCGGCTGCCCTCCATCTGTGGAGAGGTCTTCATAAGAAAATGGGGAGCAGTAGGGAAACAGCATGGATTCTCTAAAGAATGCATTAGTTTATTTATTTATTTCAAATGTCTTTCATGTCTTGGCTTTGTGCATCTTTTCCAAGAAGCAAATGCTTCACAGATGGAAAGAAGCAATTTTCAGTTGTAAAAATTCTAAACAGTTCAGGTGAAATGAAAAACAGAGCTTCCTGGAGACATGCCAGCTGGTTTTTTTTATTATTATTTTTTTCCCCAGCCTCACTTTGATTGTGAAAATATTCACTCACCTCCAGACTTTATAGCATGAGAAATGCCCTGCCTGAGGTCTAATCCGTGCCTGAGGTATCACTGCAGGGTCCATTAGAAAGGAAGGCTCCTATTTCCACACAGACACTACACATCTGCTCTGATTTTCTGCAGGGTTAGATCCACAGTAACCCCACTGCAAAAATTGCGTCTTACATAAACCAAGCTTATACTGGCATAGCTCCTCTTCCGGAGGGAGCGCTGCTATGTTGTCATCAGGAAAAGGTCTAATTTGTCCACTGATACTCTGTTTTCTGTTAATTCAGATGACTAGGTACTGAAATTAGGGAAGAAAGTCATAGGTGATTTGTGAGAAAGAGTCACGAGCTTATTTTTAGATAGCTCCCGCTGCTGATAAAACCTCTTTGGATTTACAGCAGATCACATTAGCAGGAGCTTTCGTAATTACCCTCAGAAGCTTTGGGTATCACACACTACCTATGAGGCACTTAAATCTCCCACATGCTCCCCATGGGGAGCTTAACTCATCCTCCAGGATATCTGCCTCAGAGCCAGACACCTATAGCCAGACACCTATACATCTATGACCTGCTACGTGTAGACTGAAGCCCAGCAGAGAACAAAACAGTATCTCCTCCACGTTGCTGGTGACCGTGGGTGTGGGGCCAGAGTGATCCCCATGCAGGGCAGGCGTCTGCAATGGAGGGAATGAGCATGGGGGACCGGAGCTGCCTCTGGGTGACCAGGGGGGTCCAGCTCCCTGAGCTCTAAATCATCCGGGACACTCAGGATCAGAGACGGAGGGGACGTACAGAAGAAGGCCTGAAATTAGTAGCTGCTGCTGTGTCTCCGGGAACGCAGCTCCGGAACACACTAATGCATAATGCTCAGTCACAGGCTCGCTTTGGATGTTGCAATGGATTTTACAATGCGCATTTGACGAGCATGTCGTGCGGGGCTCTGCGGGAAGAGAGAGAAACACTCAGCAGTGGGTGCTGAATCAGGGTCTGAGTGTGTAAGCCAAGGTTATTTGCTATAAAGTCTAGGACATTCCCTGAAAAATGTTGAGTTGTGCAGGAAATGTCTGGTTACTTGTGTAACTGTTTGCAAGATATACAAACGCATCAGGCTCTGACTCCTAAGTCTTATGACAATAATGCATTTTCTTCCAGACATGTTCAATTGCGTATCTGATACACATACTGCTCAGCCAAAATGACTTGTTAGTGATTTATTTTGAATATCCAGCCTTTACCATATGACATCACCTCCTTAACTTGATGAAAAAAAGGTTTAGACTGAATTCTTCCCACTAAAAATAATGGGGCAATGGTTTCTTGATGCCAATATTTACTGATATCAAAGCAAAATATTGTCTTGGTTATTTGTCTTAATTTAGCCCAAACAGTACACAAAGCACAGTGTACAAAAACAATATGTTCTTTCTTCTAAACCAGATCATCACTTACTAATTACTATATGATTTGAATGAAAACAGAGGCATGATTCAGTGATGCTTTATAGAAATTATCTCACTATGTTTAGAGGTTTTTTCTTACGTTGATTGATAGAGGTGTCATATAAGATGACTTCCTATATTTGCTGTCATCCAAAATCTCAGAAGGATTGCTTTTTAATTGTCCATTATACAAAATACAGCAGAATGAGACCCAGATCCTTTGTTATGATCTTTACGAAACAGCTACACTATGCATATGTATACAGATAATAATATACATAGTGTGTATGTATGTGTCTGTGTGTGTGTATGGACACGTATATAATCAATTTTTAACGCTTACAGATCCCAATGGTATTTGAACATTGCTAAAATGCAGGTGTTGCCTTTGTGTTGGACTGGGATACATTTTACACAGACCATTTAAGGTACCTAAATCCAACACAAAATCCAATGCTGTATTAGAGAAAGTTAACGTGAGAACTGATATGCCCAGAGAGGATCTTTTGCTTCTGAGCTCGGACCTGGACGCAACCAGAAATGTACGTGCCTTACCTTTCTGTGATTTCTGTCCTATTTGGAAACTCACATGGAAACTCAAGGCTTTCAAGCTCAGGTAAAGCATCAAAGAAAAAGTAATGTCAAGGAAGGACTGCCGCATGAATACCCAGAAGACTTTGTACAGAACTAGTCTGCTTCCAGCACACCAGGAAAACAAGATTTGATCCAAGATTTTTGACTGAGGACTCTAGGACACATTTGACAACGAATGAATCTGTCTCTTCCCTGTTAGATTCCTATTGCCTAAGAAATCTTTAGTAGGAGCTACGAATGCATTTCTCTCAAACCTTTCTAGCATAAGACTCCTTGTTTACATGCATTCAGCAGACCTTCGCTTCCATCCACATCGGCTTTCTCCTCCTCCCTTCTCTCTAACAGTTCCTGTAGCAGGCTCCCGTACCAAGGGGTGTAATGGGAACCATGTTGTGTCAGTGCTGAACACATCAAAGCCCATTCATCGACTTCTTCTGCGCTTCACTGACTACAAACATGCCCAAACAATGCCAAACACATCCAAGACAAACTTTTAGCCATAGCTTACGCGCTGTTGCCTTTGCATGGAGGAGGGAGGAGAATTTCTGCCCGGTTGCCACTAGATGGAGTAAAGCCAAAACTGTAGATGTAATTAGTCTTGCGACAGAAATGCATCCATTTCCTATAGAGTTTTTTTCTTGAATGAGTCTATTAAGTTTAAAACCAAGCCTGTCTGGCTCTAGATGGAGTGAAAGAGCCCTGTTTATTTCAGTATGCTCCACTGATTTGTAACTAGGATTCACTCAAAGGATTCATGGCATATGGACTTTCCAGTTTGCACATTGGAAAACTGAAGTCAAATTCTTGAAAGGCTTGTTACCTGACTTGTTACCTTCTTTGTCTTCCAGCACCCAATTCAGATCTTTAAATAAGGAGTTTAAACTATGGAGAGATCTCCTGTGCTGTGACAGTGCAGGTACACAGGTTCTATCTTCAGGCATCTAAGGTAGATCATTAATATCGGATGGTTCCGACGTCCTTGAAAGAGTTTATCAATAGTCCATCTTCCCTCTTTCTCTTTCACTTTGTTAGCATGCCTTTGGCACTTGTCTGTGCGGGCATCTATACTCCCATCCTCTGCTCAACTAATCACTTAAATAGGGAAATCACAAAATACTTGCTCTTGGGGTCCGGCAAATTATCACTCATACTGTTTTCACAGCACAGGTGGTGTTCCCAGATCTGCCTAGCATTGCCCTAGTTCTGTTTCCAACTAGGGGAGTTTTACCATTGCCTTAAATGGCAGCTGACAATAAGATAACTGTTATGGCTTCTGAAAATCTACTGCATACAGATGTGTATTTTGAAAAGTACAGTGTAGTTTGAATGGTGAGCACACACATATAAACTTCATTACACTGTTGTTTTTGTAATTGTGACAATTCTGCATATACATGAAACTGTTGAACCCTCTGAAAGAAAGTCCAAAGGTGTTTTATGTACCATTTTGCTTCGTTCACTGAACGGAACGGAACGGAATGGAACGGAACGGAATGGAACTGAATAGAATAGAATAGAATAGAATAGAATAGAATAGAATAGAATAATTTCAGTTGGAAGGGACCTACAATGATCGTCTGCTCCAACTGCCTGAGCAGTTCAGGGTTGACCAAGTTAAAGCATTTTATTAAGGGCATTGCCCAAGTGCCTCTTAAACACTGACAGGCTTGGGGTATCGGCCAGCTCTCTAGGAAGCCTGTTCCAGTATTCGACCACCCTCTGTTCCAGTCCTGAGAACCCTTATCTCGTATCACATCTTATTTGGCAAGAAAGCAAGCAATTCATTCATACCCTTCCTTGAATCTGAATTACAGGCTATTTTTTACCTTTATTCCTTCTGAAGCAGGAAACATTTGTACTTCACGAACTTTGAAGATCTTCTGCTAACCAAATGAAAGCCTTGCAAATCTCTGCTACCACTAATACTCTTCCAGATGAGGCTGCTTGGATGTTATTTCTTTTCCATCAAGTGAGGCTCCTTTTTACTGTACTCAGTGATGAAATGATTTAAGGGAATAGCTGGTCAGAAATCCAAATACATCTCATCAAAAGCTTTTTAAAAGAAAATATTGAGGAATGTTTCTGCTTGAAGAATAATCTTGTATTTTCTCCAGGAAGTTTTGAACAGATTCGGGGAAAAAATAGAAACTTTGAAACAGAATCATGTATCTACTTAAAATGTTCTGTTAGGGTATTTTTGCAATTTTTTTTTAAGAAAGCAATGAAATTACCATTTAAAGCAAAACAAGAAATTATAAATGTATTTTATATCAACTGATCTTTTGACTCAAAACACTATTTTGTTTGAGATTTTAAAACTGATTAGTGGAAATTACACACCATCTGGATGGCAAAAAAAGTTCCCATTTCAGCGTAGAGTACATAAATTTGAAGTAAAAACAATGTTTCTGCATGCAAGACTATTTCAACCTCTTCTACAGACCTCCCCATGCCAAATGCTTACCTCTCCATGTTGCATCTGCACACTTCAAGACTGTCAGGGTTTAACGACCAGAGATGGCTTGTGAGGTCTCAGTTGTGCAAGCAAAGCTGATTTTTCCTGCTCCAAGGCTAGTGGAGAGGGGCAAGAGCCAGGCATTCCTGTCACGGACAGGAGAGGAAGAGTGGGCAGGAACATAAGAGGGATGAAGAAAGAGCCAAGGGAAAGCATTAGTGGTTCAGGCTTGCTGCTCCTGATGCTTCCAGGGGGACAGGGAAACTGAGCCCAGCTGGACTGCCTCTAGCCCAGGACGGTGACAGCTTCCCACATCCCAGCTCTTTCTTCAGCAAAACAGTGGAAACATCCAGGTTAGACCTTTGGTATAGGCAGAGTCTTTTTCCCCTCCTCTCTCTTCCATGGTAGTATCCTGCGAAAGCAAGTTGCCCAGGCCTACCATTAGCTCTGATTTTGACTACTAATTCCTTTACTTTGCTCAGTACCATGCCAGAATTTATGAGGTATTTAGGTGAGACACGTCTTCTGCTATCAAAGGGCATGAACCCCTCAGCAACCAAATAATTTTTCTTACTGAAACTGTAAGCCAGATAGAGTTGGCATATCGTAACTTTCCCAACAGGAGTTTGGCTAGGCTATCCTACGTGCTACAGAACTTTTTAACACAAAAAAATGAAGATTTCGTTTACCCTTCTTCACTAATAAATTTATGATTGTATTAACTGCTTCTTCCTTGAAATCCCTGCTGGAGTATCAGTTTAGTATCACATTATGAACATCAGATACATAAATACCTCTTGCAATTAACATAGATTTACTTTCAGGGCTCTCATACATGTCGTCTAACAATTCCTCATCCTATTTTCTTCACAAAACTTTCTTCACATCACTGTATTAGAAATGTACTACGAAGGAGCTGACAATTATTTGTTGCTTTGATTAAATGCTTTGAGTGTAGCCATTACTATCCATATTCATTTCTAACCTGTATGGGTAGGGGGATCCACCATAACTACCCAACTTCAGTTTCCTAAAAATTAGGCATCATATAGAAAGGACTTCTCTAGGTTTTTTAGTGCTCAGTGGAGAAAAAGAAGCACTTTCATAGAAAAATCATTTCTTCTGAAGACATGTGGAAGGCTATGGCATCAGTAACTCTCCAGAGATATTTTTCTCTCTCTGCCAGTCATAAAAGGGGACCTAGGTGACTAACTTAAAGTAGGTAACTAATTTTTTAGAACCTAAAGTTAGGTCAGATGAATCCCAACAGCTATGTCTGAACTCCAGCATCTAGTGAAAAAATGTTTTTATGTCAATTAAAAAGCTCTGTATCGGGAATATAGCTATGCATATGCTAATGCATATGTATTTAAATATTAACAAGTCAGTCTATCTAAACCTCCATATAGGTACAACTACGTTATACTAATATGCACCAACTACATTTACTTCAAGATAAGGTTTCTTTGTGTCTCTTTCCTTCCTGACCTACCTTTCTAACTCTTCACAGTCTGGAAGCGATCACTGCCTAAATACTCAGTATGTGGTCATAGTTTTTTTAACTTATTGAAGAAAAAGCATTTGGAAACATCTCTCTCTCTTCATTGCATATTGCTTGGCAATATTCTATAGTGCAAAAGTGTTTTTAAAATTGGGTTGCTTCCTGTTGCTCAGCTTGTAAGCCTCAAGTCTTTATATAATTTTGCAGCTGTGAAATATCATTTCATTCTAAGGCTGTAAAGAAAATTGCTTCCTTCTCTGTTGTTCAGGCAGGACCACCAAGCGAAGGGGAGAAAGGATCCTGCTAGGGGCTGTGCTGGCTCTGCCTGAGGTCAGAGCAGGGGAAAGCGAGCGGCTCTGGTTCACCTACACCCAGCATTTGTTTGGAACGTGTTCGTGCCCGGGAGCACAGGTGCCAACAGCATGGGCCCGGGACAGACACAGCTCTGTCAGTGTGTCCTTGCCATTCAAACCTGTTATTCAGCCACCCCAGCGCTAGGCTTGTCCTTAGTCGGGAAAGAAAATTATGCCAATGAAAGCGATTCTTTTTTGATATGGAAAAATTTGCTCAGGGGCTAGGATAAGACTAGGATAAGATTAGCAAAACAATTTCCATTGCTGACCAAACACAAATTTAAACCCAGGTCACCAAAGGTGAAATGTCACTACACCAAATTATGTAGTTTTGACTTCCCAGTTAATCCTTATTTCAAGGTAATGAAACTCAACCGTCATCTGGAATTCCGTGTCCAGCCCCAGTATCCACACCTTCAAAAGGATTTTGAAAAATTGGAAAGCGTTCAGGAAACTGCTTCAGGAATGCTTTAAGAACTCTTTAATCCGACAGACAAAGGCATAACAAGATCCAGTATCAGAAAGCTGTGTTTTGAAATATTCAGATTAGAAATAAGAGGTAAAAGAATTGCATAGACAGGGAGGGACTTACTAGATTCACCATCAATGCAAACTTTTGAATCTAGACTGGTTTATCTTGTAAAAAAGATCATCCTCTGCTTACCTAGAACTATGGATTTGAGGCCAGAATTAGAAAGATTCTTCAGATTCCCCTAGGGCCTTGGTAAGCAGTAAGTCAATGAAAAATAAGCCTCAATTTCAAGCCTTATGCCTCAGGTCTTCTCTTTATGAGTATGCATGTAAAGTTGGTAAAATAGTCTCATATCCAAAGGAAAACCCAAGCCAAGCTTTAGAGAAATTCTGATAATTGGTTATTTTAAACTATTTAGATTCTTACAGATAAAAAAAATATATTGTCTGCCTTTTTTTTTTTTTTCGTACTAGAGATATGAGTTATGATCCAAACTTATGTATAAGTTCAAAGAGCTGAAGAAGAGGTTATGCTGCAAAAAACAACTACCGAAAACAATTTACTCTAGGACTCTTTCTTTCCATACTTGTTCAATATCCACTTGCAAATCATAAGCTCATCAGATTTGGTCAGCATTTAGAGCCATTCAGCTATATTTTTATTAAAAGAATTTACTGTCAATATACTTGAGACCATTCATATTTTTCTAATACTTGATATCCTTATTGCAATGGTTACCTGGTATTGTTATGCTACCTGAGTGGATGAGTGGTCCAACACATCCAATGCAAATCCTTGCACATTCAGATTGAAGTGTGGCATCCACAGACGGTTGCTTGAATAAAATTTCCTTACTTAACCAGGATATGAAGAAGTGCGTAAGCAAAACTGAAATTATTTAAAGTCCTAAAAATATTCTGAGTACTTTGCACCAGTGCAATGAACATTCGGAGGAAAGTGGCATGATACATCAGAGACTTCCAATGTCCCCTTCTATTTTACACAGGATTTTTCTAGGTGCTATGCTGTCCCTTTTACCTATTGCTGCTCCATCTCTTCTTTCAATGTGACTTTGGAATTGTTGAATCCTTCTGTCACCAGAGCTTTCTCCGACTTTTCCTCATGCCCGTTTTCCTCCCATCCTGATCACTCCAGTTCCGGGTTATTCCACTCCAACAGACCCTAGATTTAGGGAAGTATATTATTTGTGAAACTGAGGAGGCACATGTGCAAGTCACCTTGCTGCAGCTACACTGTGAAGTTCTGCTCATCTGCAGTGCATTTTTCCACTGAAGATGGCCAGGGCACCTGAATGAACTATATAGTACTTCATTACATGAAGTAATATTGCCCCTGTGTGTTACCCACAGCACCACAGGAGCTGCAGAAGTCCCAACTCATCTCTGAACACTAAGCCCCAGAAGCTTGCTTCTGAATTTCCTAATGGTTTGAGGGAACGGCACTAAGCCTGTCTTCTTACATAAGATTTAAGCAGACAGTGACGCTATTGACAGCAGACCCGAAGATGTGCTTATATATTCAGAAGTTGGTCTTTTTTTTTCTGATTATGTAAGTTGCCTTAATAGGAGTCAATAGTATGAACTATACCCGTCTATCAGGCACCCTCCCCTTCCTCAACAAGAAGACTCATAAGTCTGATCAATGAAAATACAGATCTAGGACTAGAAGAAAGATAATTTGGGGGGGGGTCTTGCCTTCTTGTTTCTGGTATGATTTTAGCGGTCTAATCTTGCTCCTTTAGCATGCAAATTTCTCCTTATTCCTACCCAGGCTTACTGTCATATATAGAAAAGTGGATTATTCAGATCCTATATAGTATGGCATGATAAGAGAGATAAGTACGCACAGCAGTACTATAATTTTTAAATTGCTGAAGATCCTCAAGTACTTTGGAGATGGAGGCTTTACAAATACCTGGTTGTAATCAAATACATCCCTTGGAGAAAGGACGATGCTTTTCCAAATGCAGTGTCAAGCACTCATGACACCTGCAGACCCCGCAAAATAATAAATATTCTTGCACTGCCTTGACTGCTTTGTGTTCTGTATAGATGATTCCCTTCTTGTCCCTGCATAATTTAACATGAATTAAAATATATAGCGCTTTTTATTATTATTATTGGTAGCAAAATGGATTTACTGATGCACTTAGGCTTGTGTATTCACTATGCATTTATGTGCATAGTAAGACACCTCATTATCTATTAACTGTTTATTTATTAGTTGTTAGGTATAGCTACCTGAAACACCCCACCTTTTGATGGTCAATACTCTAGCAATAATCCCAGTGCCTCACCAAGAAACTCCCTGGATAATTTGCTTGAATATTCATAAAGGCTGGCTGGTTTTTGAGAATGGACTGACACATGCATTAACTCAGGTTCCAGCTCAGCCTCCTGTGAGGTGACAGGCGAGTCAGGTGAGCAGCGAGTCGTCCCCATGGAAGTTGGGGCAGCAGAACCGCGGCCGCTGACCATGTTCCCCCAAAGGCCTGGCCCAGAGTGGGAAGATGGCACGTCTTGCTCCCGGTACTTGTGACAGAGATGTTCAGATGCCAGATTTGCTTTTGAGATGTATCTTATTTGGTAGTTCTGCTCTCTTATCAGTTTGAGCCTTGTATTTGTACCTGTGGGGAAAAGGACATAGCCAGCTCAATTCCAAGAAATTCCTAGCCTCTCCAAGAAGAGGAAAAGAGAAATCTTGATTTCTTTTTTTCTTAAATTCACTGTGTGTAAATATTCTCAATATATATACATCATTGTCATTGCATAACACACAATATTTGGGATCAGTTTGTTATTTAAAAGAAGACTCTTCATAGTGAATCCACCTACAGCTGACAAAGATCTGTGATTAATAACAAAAAAGGAAGGAACTGAAGGAATGAAGAAACAAAATGGTGTATTACTTAATACACATACATATCTCAAAGTTTAGCTGAATAATTTAGTCAGAACTGGGCAGACATTGTTGTGTGACATTAGGAGCAGAGAGAAGGAAAAAAAATCCCATCATTTACATGGAGTTGATGAATGATGTATTAACTGTGTGTAAATTGTATAAAACAGGCCAGGCAGATTGACAAAACTTGGCAAAAATAATTCAATCCGCAGAGTCAAATTATGCAATAAAAACAAGCTGGTGCTATTCAAACTGGTACATTTCGCTTTTAAAAAGGCAGAAATATTCCTAGATTCCCAACAAATCATAGATTCCACTTGTTTTGGCCAAATCTTGGTCCCTTTCTAGTTCATGCAATACATGTGAATGTTTTTGTAGTGATACAAATTTTGTTGTTGTTCAGTTTTCCTGGTCCCTGAGCACACCTTTTCATTTCCTAGGGTTATGAAAAAAAGCATCTTAAGAAAATAACATGAGGGGATGTAGACCGGACATTGCGTTTACGAGGCTTCCCAAAGAACAGGACTTGCAGGGACAGTCATATGTGGCAAATGTTATGTTACAGGATATTCTGTGCTCTGTCACCTTATTACCTCATTCAGTAGCAGCTTAATATTATTTCTCCATAACATTTAGCTGACATGTTCATAATATGTTTGAAATATTGAAAGGGGATACTATCCTTTTGTTTAAACTGATGATTTCACTGAAATGTTTGTGTATTTCCCAAAACATCCACTATCAGCGAGAGAAATTTAGGTTTACTTAAAATATCTAATGCAATTGCACCATGTGATACTAATAAACTTTTCCCTTGTGTGCTGTACATATGAAATTGTTGTCATATGTATTCTGTCCTCAACGTATCCCTGGCAGAATTCTTGTCACTTAAAATCTGCCCTGCTGTCAGAAGGAACCATCCATCATTTTATTTGTTTGCTTGGAGCATCCTCCTCTGCTTGGGGTGGGGGTGGGTTACATTTGCTTCGTGCAACTCAAACATCTCTCACGGCCTGCTCGCTCTGTCATAGCAAGGAAGAAAATGCTTGTCAAGTTGGAAGGAGACGTAGTCTCAGCCATGGACAGCGATGGGCTACCTCAAGACCAGTAACAGGGGAAAACATGAAGTATACACAGCAAAAGAGCCAGAGCTTTCCTAATGAGCTGCAACAGTGACTTAGCAGGCTGAGAATCGTTTTTTCCTCTTCTTCGTAGCTGCTGTGACGTGAGGTCCACAAACAAGGACAACATGGTGGTTTGGGTGATTTTTTTCTCCTTTGGGACATGCTGCAACTAATTAGTCTTCTTTCATCTTAGGAAAGTTTTGAATGACTTTTTCCTCTGAAACACCAAAGATTTGAAACACCTCAAACTAAAGCAAGAGGCTGGAGCACGTTACACAAGGATACAATATCTATGGCTGGGCTACAGATCAGGTTTTGAGACGAAAACCACCAGGAGATTAGGAACTAAGGAGGAGCAAGGAGATGTTAGCTTTTGCAGCTGGAGAAAAAATACCCCTAAGATTTTGAAACTTTGCATTTTGCTTTTTCTTCCTTTCCAATTGCATGAACTTGTGCAGTTTGGGAGTAGAGGGAGACGTCACACAAAGAGCACCACTTGTAAGAATCTCACTCAACACATTTTTCATGAAAGAAATTAACCAGGGACCCAGTTAATTACTCACAGTTCTTGGAAGAAGCTATATTGGCTGCCTTCCTGGTTCCACACATATTGCCTTTATTAGTCGTTATACGGCAAGTGAATCATACATGAGAGAGCTGGTCTGGCTCTAATATTTTGAGGTTATCTGGTCCTATTTAGTGATGTTCCCTAGAGATCCAGATGTCCCCACAGCCCCTCATGGCAGTCAAGAAGGAAGGGAACTCATCCCAAATGGGCTTCTGCTCTCTGCTGCTCGTCTCTCTTCTTCGGCTAGATAGTCTCAATCCAACCAGAGAAAACGGAGATGGAGTGGAGGTTAACTGGTCTCCTCATTCATTCCGTTCATCACACCCTCCTTCCATCTGCTTTTTTCTGTTCTTCACTAGTTACCCCTTTTTTTTACCACAATCTCCTCAAAACCAGTATGGCAGCATGTGTCATTAAGCCTTCACCAGGCTAAGTAGGATTCATCCCCAGGCTGGAAAAAAATTCCAGTCAAGGAGAAGTTTATTTCAGGCCCTGTGTGGACTCATCTTTTTTAATCTGGTAAACTGAATTTGTGAGCATTCTGGAGAGTTTTCAAATGTAGATGTGTGAGGAGCAATCATTTCCTCCAAAAAAACCACACAAAGGAGAGGCTACTTTCAAACACCTAAAGCCCAAGTTCCTAGAGCATAGAGGTGGGCTCAGGGCATCTGGATAGAGCTTGGCTCAAATGAAATTTTACTGGGAATGAAGTGAAAGAAGGTAAAGGCAGAGAAAGGTTCTCGTGCTTTCTTCTCCTTCTAAGGAGCACACAGAGTAATTTATGTTTGAAGTCAGAATCAGGCAAGATGGAGAAAGTTTCATTCATGTCCGCTGTGAAATACAAAGACGGCATTTTTGACAGGAACAGTTTTATCCATATTAATGAAGTTCATTCTTGGGGATTGGATGAAGTATTTACTCATGTCCCAGGATGAGATGGTGCCCCGTCTCAGGTACAGACATATTTTAGAGTTGTTTTTCATAGCAGAGATAAAGTACTGAAAAAACAGGATCCAAATTACCGCCGCTTAGAGTGCTTTTCTGGCTTGAATCCACAATGTTAGAAAGAACTCCAAATTAAAAAACAGGTGCACTATGTCCAAAGGCATTTAGGTGCCTAATTGTCTATGAAAACAGTATGAGCTGTTGAAGATCTTGACAAGTGTGATTAATCTTAAGGGGAAGCGACATTCTCCTGCATTCTCGCAGCTTCTCCTAAGCCACGACCCAATGTTGCCGCTACGACCTATTCCACAGGCGGCTGAATTATCATGCAGATAAGCTATGTGCCAAACACGCTGCGTCAGCAGTGGGATATCATGTTTTATAATTCCCATTCAGCAAGGTGGCTTTGATCGGGAGTTATTAAGGAGCCACAAGTGGAATACTTGCACAAAGTCACTATAGCTGGGGTGGGTCCAGCCACTGAGACCGAGGAAACTCAAGACCAGCAGTCTGTCACCAAGGCTCCAGATGGACAGTGCGCTCAGGAAAACAGAGAAATCCAGGCTGCCCCAAATCGAAGAGCAAATCAAAAGCAAGGTCAGGAAATCAAAGAGCTTGTACTAAAAGTCTGGGACAAAGATGAGTTAGGACTAGAACGAGATACAGCAGGTTAGTCAAGAGGCAGGAACTGCGCAAAACCAAAGGGGATGCAAGGCAGTGAGTTTGTGGGGTTGCCCCCTGTGCCTGAATCAGAAACACATGCCAGCTGTCAGACAAGCAGGCTTCTCAGGACACTGATCTCCTAGGATAGTATTGAGCCCAGCTCCTGGCTACAGAGCTTGGCTGCTTAGTCAGGGCCTGAGAGAGGAGGAGATGAGCCTAACCTGATGCAAATGATCAGTTTGTTCATTCATTGTAGATATGGCAGTTTACAAGCAGGGAAAATTTGTATGACAGAATCATCAGATCGCTCAGGTTTCTTCTTTTCCATCTTAGGAAACTCTGTGGATCGTGTCTCGGGACAGGAATGAGGTTGGGGTATGCGATGGACTGTACCATCTCTCAGGCCTCCTTTGGCTCTGGGGCTGTGCTACGGCCCTTCATGCTCTCCAGGCACTCCTGCCAGATGTGTTCGCAGATCAAGACAAGCTCTGCGTTCAGGGCTGCAAAGCACAACAGAGTTTCTGTAACGGCAGAGACAAAGATATGGTCCTTGCTGTGAAGGAGATGGGCACCAGTTGTCTGCGTTTCGTCTCAGTGTGAGACAAAAGACAAGGATTACAGTTGTTCCTCAAGTGTGGCCACATCAGAAGTAGAACGTAGTCATGATATCTGTAGATTAAAAGTAGGTATATGCTTCAACAGCTTGCTGAATTACAGGCTCTGTAATTGCCAGAGGACATTAAAAGGTTAGTCCGTCAGTTTAAGTACAGCATACGGTAGAAGTCAGGCACTCATACTGGAGGAAAGACGCAGTAATATAAATATGAATGTGCTTTATACTGATATTGCTAGGTATCTGCAGCATATAACTATTTTAGTTTTAAAAATCAAAACAAAACCTGCACACCTAACTAAACTATTTTTAATGGCTTAAAATTCCGGTTGTAGACCACAGCAAAGAATAAACATGCCATGTATTTTCTATGTCAGACCAACACCCTTTGCAGTTCTCATTAACCAAATTGTAAAAAAAAAAAAAAAAGTTTCTTTCAATCCCAAATGTCTTAGTTAGCCTTACTACTAGATATGTGGAAGGAATATACGTGAAAAATAAACATTGATCAAATAGAAAATGTAACATTCCTGTTTTAAAAATAAAGCATGTAATGAGAAAATAAAAATTATTTATGAAGTCAAACGACTTTTAAATCTTTAAATTCCCCACATACCTTCTAGGATTATAGTAACCTGTGGAAGGTCATTATAGTTATAAGGGAAAAGATTAAATAAGCACTTAAGCAGACATAAATAAAACGGACAGGTTAAAAGCTGTTAAATTGAACAAGACTAGAGGGAAACCTAATCAGTTCTGTAAAGGAATCCAAACTAACACAGAAGGAAACAAACACAATGTTGAGAATGGCTAATTGGAAGTAGCAACTCTGGAAGTACAGTATCTTACAGAGTCCCACGTCATCTGTACCACAGAGAGTTCTTGGGTTATAAGGAGGAGCACAAAGAATTTATTGCAGGAAAACTTCTGTATCGAGTTCAGAGCTTTTCCCCAAAATAACAGAAAGCAGGAGATAAAATTTGGATAGAGATGATAAGATAATACGGTTGAAAACTAGTGACTAGAAGGAGGCCTGAGGGAACAGCCTGCTATGGTGCTTGCTTCAACGACCACTCAGCTGGAGTGCCGTACCCCTTGCTCCGACACAGCCATCTGTCCGTCAAGGGAGAAAAAGGGGACGCTGAAAAAAGAGGTTGAAAATGGAGTATGATTCAAGAGTAAGCATTCTTCCTAGGAGAAAGTCAGGGTGAAGGAAGGCAGCACCTTCTGACTTGGAGACTATTGAAGGACAATCAGCCAGTCATTTGGATGGGGAGCGTGTGGGAAGAAAGATGCCTGCTGTAGCGGTGTCGGGGGGTGATGGAGATGCAGTGGCTACTGTGCCTGTTGGGCCGTGGCTAGAAACGTAGCTTGATCTCTAAACGAGTGATTTCATTTCTCCCAGGAAAAATAAATAGGCAACATGTGAAGGAAAAATATAAAATAAAAAGGAAACATGGTTTTTTAGTTACCCTTGTGTTCCAGAGGTGTAGCTCCACTGAATTCACTGAGGGATGTTTTTGCTAATAAAGCTTTTCAAATGAGGCATGGATTATACCGCAAGTATGGATATTTCTAAATATGTCTGGTTTTATATATTTCTCAATATTTCTATTTTTATTTTTCTGACTTTTGCCTGAACAAAAAAAAAGAAATAAACAAAAACGTTTTTTTAACTAGTTCGGTATGCCCCAAAGAGACAAAAGTATGCATGCTTTCTAGAGAAGGAAAAATAGCATATAATTTTAGGGAAAAAAAAAAATTAAATACAGAATCAATTAAAAATGTTATGGACGTTACCGTTTAACTTGTACATGCTGCTGTCATGCAAAGGTATCTCTACAATTCCATTCTCTGTTTGAAGTGCTACAGTCTGCCAACCTTGGATAAATGTCGACTTTTAATGGCACCTGATGTACCAACAGACATAGACATTACTTAACCGAACAGCATCAGTTAAACGCAGGTCATTGCATTAATGAGGAGTGCATCTGTTATAACTGATCATTTTGTTCTCCCTAATTTTAATAAGCAATTTTGCCAACATGTTTACTGGAAATATTACAACATCTTCCTGCACTGAGAAAACCCAAAGGGCCTATTTATCTGGTTCAGCTGTACTCTTGTTTAAACAGAAGGTCACACCGAAACCAAAGGATTGCCATTTTGCCCAGAAGACAGGTCTAAGATTTGGCTTAAGACTACAGCACGTCTGTGGGAGGGAGAATCCTTTTCCATAGGCCACTTAAGTCATCCTGAGCGAAAAGAATACCAGCATCAAAGTTGCACCGAGGCATGACAATCACAGCCACTGCAATTTAATAACTCTAGATTCAGGAAGAGGCGGCTTAGCATCCTGATTTTATTTTCTGTGCACGCCATGATTTGACGTGTAGTTAACCAAGACAGGGCTAGGAACCCAAACAGTGTAAGAAAAGCAAACTAAACTCGGGCAAAGAATACTTTGTCCTACCTCAGATTTAGCCCTCAGGTGATCAGGCGCTGCATGCTTTTAATTTCACCAGCTAGGGATTTTTTTTTAATATGTTCAGAGAACAAACGTGTCTGAATATTGAGCGTGACACAAAATGTCATGAGTGCTTAAAGTTGCAGGTCCTTCGGTCAAAGGAGGACGATGCGAAGGGAAGGAGCCTGTTTTGTCAGATCCAGGGCGAGAATGTCCCTGCATAAACAAAAGGCTGGGGATTGGACGTCGTATTAGGGAAAAGGCGGGG
>VYXH01005060.1:399517-411596 GCA_013397275.1 Burhinus bistriatus | reverse complement strand
CCAGCCCCCGCTGCCCGCCGGCGGGGCGTTTCCAGGGGCACGGAACTAAATTCATAATGGGAGCCGGCTGCCGGCAGCGCCCGGGTCTCGGGGCTTTGCTCTGAGCGCCCTGGGAGGCTACCTGGATGGCCAGAGCCCTCTTGGGTTCCCGGCGTCGTGCATCCCGTCTCCGCGCTGCCTCCCGAGCGAAAAAAAAAGAGAGGGGAAAAAAAAAAAAAAATTAATCTCGTGCTTGAAACCTGTGCCCCTTTGTACCTTGCTTTCTTTGCTTTGGGTTAACGCTGGTTTGTGATGATGAAACCCCACAAGGGATCGGCTGCAAGAGCGCATAGCGTTACTTTAAGTCATGAGTGGGAAATATATATGCGTGTGTATACACACCCTGCTTTTTTCCCCCTTGCAAATGAGGATTATAATAATGCAAACGCATGGCTGTCTCACAGCGAGCTCCTGCTTGACTTTCTGCTAAAGCTAAGGAAATATTTGCGCTTTCACAGGTCTTGCAGAATTGGAGTCACAGGTCTTATAAAAAATTGCAGTGGCATTTGGCTGAACAACTCTTATTTTTAGCACGTTATTGTGAAAGCGGTTATATAACTTTCGATGGGTTTTTGAGGACAAAATTCACAGCTCGTAACAGGTCAAACCTCTTTTTTCTCTAAAAGAGGAGAAATAAACGGAATGAGAGCCTGATGAGTAGAGTCAGGTGAACTTCAGCCTGACAAATGACCGCAGCAGAGATTCCGTAAGGAAAAGCCCCAGGTTAAGAATCCCACAGTCCTCCCGAGAATCGCACAGCAGCAGGTGCAAGACCAAGCAATGTCTGCACAGAGCCCTAATTAGCAAGCCGGTTATCAGGCCGCTTCAAGGCTATTCCTTGCTAAACCAGGGAGAAATCAACATCACGTCAGTCTTGTCTTCCCACAGGTGCCAATACAATACAGATACCGTGTTCCCTTAGGGGATTAGTTTGTGGCTTGAACTCCAAGAAGTACACGCTGCCTGAAATACTTGCTTAGAATGCCTGATGTATTTTAACGCAGATGCTTTGCTTGCTAAACTCGGTGCGTAGTTCTCAGGCTTGCCTTTCCTCATCTTTTTCCAAAAGTTAAGGAGGAACAGTAATACGCTAAGATTTTAAAGAAGAGCTCCAAGAAGAGCAATTGAGTAGAAGGAAGGAACGGCAATCTGCACGTTACTGAGAGCCAGGACATGAGGGTTGTGTCTCAGTATTCAAGCTCTGAGCAAGGGACCTCTCTCTCTCACTTTTGTTGCTCGGTCCTCTTGAACTGCCATGATCCAAGACCTGCAGTGAAGTCCTAAATTCTAAATATTTGTGTGTGATTGCTGTGAAGCTGAAGAGAGCAGACCGATTTGCTAAATCTCTGTTGTACGATGAGTGAGAAACCTAGCAGGTAGAATTTTGCCTTCTCGCATCTCTTGGGGCTCGCTGTTCATGCAGAGCTTTTGTGTGTGGGGAGGAGGTACGTCTGGTAACAGTGAGGTTTGCTCAGCCTTCCGTTGCAGCATGATAAGTAAGTGAAAGATGTGTCAGTGAAAAGCATCACTAAGACCTCTAAAAGGGGGCCACAAAAATAAATGCCATTAACCCTCGATTTTGAGGTGATTGGTTTAGCTGGCCTATTTGCTTTTTATTTATCTTTCAAATAGACTGTGCTGTCATGAAACATGACTTCTGATGTGGAATAGAACAAAGGTATGAGAAGTCGAAGAATAAAACTCAGGAGATTTTAGTCTCGGTAGTAGCAGATGGGGGTAAAAATTCATATCTGAATTGCCAACTGAACTATATTGATAAATCGTGTCCTTTGGAAAATGCTTGGTGTCAATCACCATTTGTCAATGCTTATGGAAGTGTAAATCAAGTAGATCCAGATCATCCTCTTCCGTAATAAATAGTTTAGCCCTGCTGTGGTTTTGCTTGATAAATTTGGTAACTGGTAAATTCCAGCTGCTCAAATTTCCACACACTACTACTGAATTCACATTGGAATAATTCTAGCTCAAGCATCAGAAACTGGTAAATTCCAATTTGGAATCAGTAAATTGTAATTTACCAGTTTCTGATGCTTGGCTTAGAATTACTTCAATGAGCAGTTCAAGTCACTGAGCAAGAATTGAGCAGTTCAAGCCACTGTGCAGATTTAGTGACATCTGAAGAGTCTCTTCAAGAGCAACACAAAAAGGTCTTTCACTTTGCTCTCACAGATGCTCGTGGGTGTGGTTGTGCGTTTATATTGGTGTTGTGGTTCGTGTCAGGAGTGTACTTTTGACGCCAGTCTTCCAGTTGTTCCCACTTACTGTCCATCTCCATATACCTCATGGTGGGCCAGCTGGATTCCTTTAGGATGAATCTGAACTAGATGACGTGCTTGAGTCATTGCTGGAAATTCAGTCCGCGGGACCAGACCAGAGCTAGCCTGAGTAAAACCCTATAAAATGCATATAGTGTTGATATAAAATGTTCCGTGCATAAATGTTTTGCGCTGTACGTCTGTTGGGCTGTGCTACCTGCTAACATAGACCTGGTCCGTTTGCAGCAGACGCGGACTGATGCACGACGCAGTCTGAAGCAGACACTGACAGTTTTTCCCAGGGGTATGGGCTAGTCCCTGCTTCTTGCCTGCACATGTGTTACCAAGAAGCTCCTTGTGGCTCAGCAGGAGAGCATAACCCTCCAACAAAGTGTGGCTGCCCTGCTTGTATATACGCACACACACCGATCTCCCTTCAGTTCTAAAAGAAGATGGCTAATTTTCTGTTTTTTATAGTCTGGCATGTGATAGCAGACTACTTTTTGAGTGTGAACTTTGGATAATGCAGCCTTGAGCTCGTCTGGTGAATGTGAACACAGCAGTTGCGTTTAGGAAAGGACTACTGGTGCTTCTTCATGGTGGTGTGCCTGTCACAAGGCTGTGTTTATGTTCCTCATTGCATTTGGGAGTGGTGCGAAATGCTGGCTTGAAACTTAAAAACTGTCATTTAGAAATGCTGCACTGTGTTTTGTGGGTGCAGCATCTTGGTTGACTACATTTCCCATAGCACACCAGAAGTACTGCTTTGGAGGAAGAAGGCGCTGCCTGTGGTGGCAGTTCTGGGTCCCAGCCCATGATGGGAAACATCCTCTGGCTCTGGAACCCAGTTGCCCCAAGCAGGTGGGAATGTGTGATGCCCAGGGAGGTGTTTAGAAACATCCACTTAAAATTTAAAGCATCTGTTTAAAAAATGCTAAAACATTTCTTTCCACTCCAAAGCTGAAAACTTTTCAGTTCTCTGTTGTTTGGTGATTTGGCTGACTTTTTGCACTTTCTTGTTTTTCTTTAATTTGCTTCTTCTGTGAAAATTCGTTTAAATAGAGGGATGATTTTGTTAATTATAAACCATTATCTTTTGTATGAAAGCGTTTCTAACTAGAAAATACATTTTTGGAGCAATTAGGGATCACATCCTTCTCAGTCAGTAACAGAAGATGGTCGTCATTGCTGCAAAAACTGGGTTTCTTACCGACACTTCAGTTTTACACACATTTTCACAGGGATGATGATGGAAATCCTAGGTCTATGTGTGTATAACATGAACCATACAAAGCTCCTCCCTGTTCTGGATCACTGTGACTGCTCCAAGACTGCTTTTAGGATGTGATAACTGTTGTGCTATTTGGAACAACAGGGATTGAAAAACAAGAGAGCTTTTCCTTCTCAGATAACTGTATTTCTGTTGCTAGAGGTTGTCTACTCCAAACCTTATTCCAATGCATAGCTGCTCTGTGGGATGAAGTGTAGATTTGAACACGAGTTGTGTAGATTATGGATATGTCACTTGAAACCATGCTATTTCTCAGTGCATTACGTCTTTTTTTAAGAAGATTTTTGAGGCTTCTTTCAGAAAGGGAAACAGACCATAAGAATCTGTCTTGCTCCAGGACGTCAAAGCAGAGGGCAATCTATCTTTCAGTATCCGGAGTGATGCAATCCTGGCAACTTCAGTTGTAACCTGTCTTTGTCAAAAAGTCATCTTACAGCATCTACTTTTCACATTCATTTTTTTCTTCTGGGCATAACCATGCTTATCTATGAGATACTGTATATTTTTTTTCTGTCGTTGCTGTCTACATAATATCTCTAAGAGTTACAGAGGCATATTTTAGATTAGTCGTAAAACTAAGGGGGATTTACTAAGGTCAGTTTTCTGTAGAGGCTACACTGCCATATAGAATTAGTTACAGTGTAAATGTATGTGGTATATAGAAATATGCGTGCTACTGTCTTTATTACAAGCTTGTTTCTAGAAAGAAGAAGGTAAATTTATCTCTCATTCCAGACAGTTTTAAAGTCATTATTGTTTAGGGAGCGAGTATTTTAAGAAACCATAATTTGTAATGAAACTAAGAGGAAATTAAAATTGTGATACATTCAAATACAAAAGTCTCGTAAAGATTCCATTTCTGCCTATTTTGTGTTAAGGGAGTGGGAGAAGTAAAGTACACTGGGAAAGGAAAATATATTATTTACCCTCCAAATTTCATTTTGGAACCAGTTTTTATTGAGTGTGTTGGGCAATGCACAAATACAACATCAGACTGTGGATTTAACAGCAATAAATCTTAAAAATTTCCTGAATTTTTAACTTCCGTTATGCATTGTTGACTTTGTCTTGTAGAAACACTTGCTAGAGTTGGAAAACTGTTTTGAGCTGGTGCTACAAGTGAACTAGGTGCACATCTTCATTTGGGTGCAGTTTTGTTACAGATTCCAGCCACGTCCAGTCTACTCCATTACTCTGCTTAAGTGCTACTATGATAATGCTAAATAGCCTGATACTCTACAGTAGTGCTAACAAAAAAATAAATAGCATTGTAAAAAATCTGCATGACCATTTCTGGCACGAAACAGCGTTTTTTTCCTGGTGCAAATCTCAGACCTAATCTCATTTCCAGTGAGGCCAAAACACTAGTCTGGCTTGGAGCTGAGCAGGATCCTGCCCATAAATCTGGCCAGTCTCCATACAGATAACATCTGGAAAGTAGTCATTTAAAAATATGTGGGAGAGCTTGGGATAGGGGTGTAAATAGTGGGTCAGAGCTTCTATCCAAAATGAAAACATCCCAGCTCTCAGATGTCAGACATCCTTGCTCTAGGCATGTTTTTTGTTATGATCCATCTATCGTTTGTCAGTTCCTGTTCCGTCAACATAATTTGGAGCTCAGTGTCCTTTGCAAGGAACAAGAAGAGGTTGACAGGCAGAGAAGAAGGGGAGTATGTGAACATGTTGCATGAGTTAATGAATAGATCCCGTAAAGTCTCCTGATAAAGAGACAGATGGCTATCGCTTGTGTTTCGATTTAATTTGTTCTCTGGCTGACACCTTGCAGATTACTACACACCGTGGGTTTATACTAGGCATGTTTGTTGACTTTGGTCTATATTCTTCATTAATGAAGCCCGTGGAAACTTTGCCTGATCCTTCAGTGAGAACAGCTTTTGCCCAGATATTCTTAAGAGTGAATACTTACAAACAGAAACAAATTATAAGCACCTTGGATTCTGTGTAGGCAAGGAAAGATTGTTGATGTACCTCTTTAATATTTCCATTCCTTGCTGGAGCCGAGCCTTAGGTAAAGTCATAACCCAGAAGTTCTGACTTCTTAAGGGTACCTGAAGCTGAAGATTCAAATGTCACATGAACTGATTAGGAAAATGTATTGTTTTATTCAAAAATCACAGAAGATATGTGCAAATAGCACCATTGTGTGCTATTTTTGTTGTGTGTAATGACCCTTCTTCTATAGGAACCCTGAAGCAAGCAAGACAAATGCAGAGTTGGAAATTGAGCTAGTTTCTGTCGTCTGAAACTGTCCTGCTTTCAGGTTCCAGAAGTCCCTTCAGTCACTTACACAAAGTTATTCAACAGCTCAATCTAATCTAGGTTATTTTTTTTTTAACTGTAAGACAAATCCCACCTTTGTCTACCATAAATTCCTCCCAAATGAAGAGAAGCTTTAAATACAAATTGTACCATAATAAATCCCATTTGGTTTTCTTTATCCGCTTTTTTTTTAAAGTCGTCTGCACTTGATGTTCTTTCTTCTTGAAGGAGCACAGAAAAAGCTCCTTCAGGAGCGACAGTCTACTATTTTCTGAATTCTACATCCAAAATGCCAGGAACTTTCTACTATTTTCTGAATTCTACACCCGTCAACTCAGGTAGACTGCTTCCAACTAGAAAAATATTTTTATGTTGGCGTTCCAATAGCTGACTTTAAAAGTATGATACGTGCAAACACTATTTTGAGTACCTATCAGAAATTGCCATTCTTCTCTTTATAAAAATAGTCTTGTTTTTTTCAGTATAAAATCTAATATTTTATAAGACTTAAGTTTCATTGGAAACAAGTTTATTGTGTCATTCCAAGTTGAGCCTAGTTCTTTTCTGGACATTTCTAAGGTTTCTTTAAAAGAAGGATATGATATTACAGGAAGAATGTTATTCTTGTTTGCCAGAGAACTGTACTATGTTTACTATAATAGGATTAAAGGAAATTGGAAAGTCAATGCTAGCTCAGTGAGAAACTGATAAACACACGTTGTACTTGCAGGAACACTCTGCCCAGTGGTATTAGGAAATTTATCACTATTTATTTTGCAGTTCAGACTTTATCTGACAAACAGATTTGTTGTCCATTTAAAACTATGCCAGACGTTGAAAGACTTAAGAATATGGATGTGATTTGCGGAATCTGAACTATTATCCTGGCATGGCCATCTCATGTGGCTTAGGATTGGGACTCTCATACCATAGACTCTCAAAATAAGGAGTCTGTAGCTTATGGATCCTGCTGCTTTCCAAAGTCTGTGGTTTGATTCCTGGCACTTCTGGTTAGGTCAGCTATTATAGCCACAGTCATAAACAGTGATTTTCAGAATCTGAGCGAGCTAGACGAGGGTGTAGCTCCTTGGAAAAGTTATTCTGGAAGAGGCAAAGCCAGCAATATCTCTGGATCCATATCTGGTATTGGCAGGCTCTACTCTTGAGAAGCAATAGCAGTCCAGTCTCGTATTTACTAATGTTTTGTTTATTTGTGCCTTGGCCAATGTTTCAACTAGAGAGTGAATTCTGGAGAAAGAAAAGGCCACAGGGATGACTTTCCATTCCTAAGTACATGTTAAGAGGTCATTTTTACATGGACACAAATGCTGCTTATAAATCAGTAAACCAGAATGAAATAATTTTGCTATGAAATGCGTACAGGATTATTATTTTTTTTTTTTTAATCAAGTGTAGAGGGGAATGCATAATCACAATGCAATACATAAGCTATTATTGCAAATGTTTTCATCACCTCCAAAATGGCTGATATCTTGCAAAAGTGGGAAGCTACTCACTGTGTACTTCTGAACATCAGAAAAGGCCAGTGGACTGTTCCCACCATGTGCTGGGAATTAGTAGGAACTTCAGGATGGAGTCGCTGTTGGTTATGGAAGCTACTGCTGTGTTCATGCTGTGTGTGGTACTACAATTACTTGACAAAAAGACCGTTAGGGAAATTAATTTATTTCTAAGCTGCTCTCAGCTTTGAAATATCTTAGAAAAATGCCTAAAAAGCAGGGATCTTTTTTTTTTGGTGAAGTTTGTGGATTTGTATGCTATCCATGGAGTCACCCCAAAATACCCGTTTCTTCTTCTGTTCATAGAAGATGTGAATGTGAGCTGCTAATCTGCTTCATGATATTAAAATCTGAAGAAATCTTTTCCATCCTGTTCAGCACACATGCTGAGGAGGAATAATATAGTTTCTCCTGCGTTCCTCTCCCACCCAAAATGATCATTAAAGGTCTGTGGAATCACTGGAAATGACCTTTCCCAACCAGCAGAGTTATCCTTTCATTATGGTCCATGCCTCTCTATTGTAACTATGGCCATAGTACAGACCAGCGTGTTGTGGAGTCTCTGAGACTGCCAACGATGATGGGAATTTTCACTTTGGTTTTAGCTGCTCCATTCAGACAGTGGAACTGCAAATGCATGGGTGAGAAGTCCATACCAAGGGTTTCCTGTTTCAAGGAGATTGTTGTGTACCTAACTCCACTGGCAGTCCAGGCTTCAGGTCATGGTGGAGCTGACTTCTTCTGCAGATCTGTCCTGGGCAATTTCACCTGCAGATTGAAGAAATCTCTATCTTACTTTATCATTAATTAAAATAAAATGTTGCCTATTTGAACTCTTCTGCTTAGCTTCATTGACATAGATAGGCTACAATCAGAGTGCTTGCAGTTTGCTCCGTTATATACAAATTGTAACTCAAGGCTGCGGCAAGTTGCCAGTTCATCTCCCCACTTGGACGCCAGCTTCATTTGCTCATATAAATATCTGGATAGTAGTCAAACGTGATTGACTTAAGCTGTTAGTTTTTCTGAATGCAGAAAATACAGGGAACTTGAGGTGCTAATGCTGTGCTTGTTGGTTGGGGTCTTTTTTTCCCTACACTGAAATTTAGGCGTAATTGTTGAGAATATTGAAATGTATTTGTCATTGTATTTATCGTGGGTTTAGATTTATCTTTACTGTTTACAGGACAATGCGAAATTGTTTTTAATTGTCATATTAGAATATGCATGGTTAGTTTTATATTAGTTAGAGAGGCTTAGTTTCTCAATAAAAGTGAACTGTAATTTAAGATACTTTGGTTATGAAGTGCTCCAAATTAGATTTTTTCCCCCAAGATATTTATTTTTCCTTTAAAAACATTTGAAAACTGGCTTATTTTACCAAGATTAAGGCTGATGCCTTTATTTGGGCATCAAATGCACGGTAATTTTTGGACTTCTAGATGCATGATGCCAACTGCTAATATATATAGCAGTTAGTCAGATAGCAGTGCTGGTGGAAATTTTTGGGTGAGACTCATGCTTCAGTTTGGCTTTTAAATAAATACTGTCTTCTTGCTAATTGTTAACCTTTCCTAAAGCTTCTATGATGGCCTTTTGCTTTCATCGCATGACGAATTTCTTCGAGGTGGCAGGTATTAATGCTCCACTGAGTATTCCTGCTTTGTTGTGCTGCTTATGGCTATACCTATGGTGTCACTTTAGCTGGGCATAGGTCTAAACTTGTGCTGAAGGGGTTGTCTTGCCCTTGGCTCTGCTGCTAGCCGCTAGGTTGTGCCTTTATTCTGTTACAGACTTTCCGTGTGATGCCTAGCATGTCTAAAATGGTACACTCAGCATCTATGGGAAACTAGCTCAGAAATAGTGCTGTAAGTGTTGACCTAAGTGTTCAAAACACTGTATGTCCTCTAGCTGACAATGTTCTTAGGTGCAGACTCTTTGCATGGTGTCTTGACAAGCCTGTTAGTACTGGGTGGCCTTAATAGTCGTACTGGGTGGCCTTAATAGTCTAGGTAGGCAGGCTCAGTTGCTAAGCATGGAAGGTCTTTGAATAATGTTGCTCTTTAAGAGACGGCCCAAAGACCAGCATTTCCAAATTTTATGAACAATGACATGGGCCGATAAGGGTGGTGAGGCACTGGAACAGGTTGCCCAGAGAAGCTGTGTATGTCCCATCACTGGAAGTGTTCAAGGCCGGGTTGGACAGGGCTTTGAGCAACCTGGTCTGTTGACAGACATCCCTGCCCAAGGCAGGGGGGTTTGACTGGATGAGCTTTGAAGGTCCCTTCCAACCCAAACCATTCTGTGATTCTATGATTGTATAATGCTGTCATTGTTTGAACAGAACCTTATGGGTCACTTTACAGATTGTAAAAACTGTTACTGTCATTGAACAGTTTTAAAAAGAAGTATTAAATGTTAGAATCCTTCTATTACAAACTGCTTATGACAGTGTGATGTATATGTATGTAAGCAAATAGGAATAGTATGTAAAAGAGGTAGCCATGACCTTACGTGTAGGTGCAAAAAAATTTGATGTTGTGCTTTACTGCAAAGCCTGTAAGGATGTGAATTCTACTGCAGATTTGCACACAATGTATTAAATTAATTCCTGCACAGAAGAGTAGAACAGTGTAATACTTCAAAACAATGCAAAAATACTTTTATACTTTAAAAAAAAGGCACTGTTAACCATGCCTTTTATATAGTGGGAATTTCTGCCCATTGTGTATTGCTCTGCTATCTTCATTATTTAACATTTCTAACCTGGGACATCCAAAGCTTTTGTTTATGGTTTATACAAGGTCATCCATAGCTGTAAAATGTATTTTTATTGTAGTAAAAGAAAGAGACAACAACGGCTAATTGCCCTTGCACTTTTCCCTTTTGAAGTAGCGAATCTAAACCCAAATACTGTAAAGTAGGGAAGAGAGGATTTGCCTCGGATGAACTGAATTATTCCGTGCATAGGCTGTTCTGGAATGTTTCAGTTATACTTTTTATTCTATATGATTTTGGGGGTAGTTCTAAGTTAACATCATATTTAAGTGGTAGCTTTCAAAACAGCCATGTAAATACTTAGGTTCTATGATAAAACTCATATAATTTAATTCTGTCATTATTCCATCAGTTTTTCTGGCTTGCATATATTATACAAATCAGAATCAATTTCAAATTTGAGTGAAACTGGCCTAGGTATTTTGAGATATTGAGTTACCCTATCAAAGATATGTCCACTAAAGGGTTGACATTTACACTTCTGAACTTCATTCTTTAAGAGTCACCTTATTTATAGCAAGATAAATGCACTTTCAGCTCTAATTGCACAGAGCGTCAAAAACATTCTTTGGGTAGCCTAAGTAATCTAAAATGTATCTTATCTGGGAAACCTCAGAGGATCTATTTATTCAAGAAGTTAAGAAAATTTAAGGATGTGTACTTGCAGCCTGGATTTCAGAATATACAACTGCTGCTTGCACATTTTAGGAGGACGCTTGATTTCTTTTAATTAAATAGAATGTTTTAAACATCATAAGCTATGTTTTCACAGAGTTTATAGGACAGATATCATGCCATGCTAGAAATATATATAAGAACTTGAAAAGTCTATTCAAGAACAAAATCCAAACAGATTAATGTTTTTATGTAACTGAAAAAAAGAAAAATGCAAATAGTGACAGAAGTGAAAAATGAGTTAAGCTTTTCAGTGGTCTGTCAAATTTAACTACAAGTTAAATTCCAAATTGTTTATGGCTTCAGAGTGTGTGTGGGGGGTGTTCAACGACTGTTTTGGGTTTTTTAACCACTTTTAGGATTTTTTTTATTCATTATAAACTATTCCACTCATTCACTGGTTGTTTTAAGTATTTTTAAATGGAAATTTAACACTTTTCCTAAGAAATACTTAGAAAGGGCATCTTTGCTGTAAGATATCTGGCTGTAAGCTAACAACCTCTTAGGATAGAATCCTCTTCTAGGAGTTTATACATACAACTTGCTCTTGTTAAGGCTTTTCCTCAAGAAGTCAAATGGGATGTATTCCTCCGTAGGCTTCCTTGGTTAGCATATGTGGGGGAGCTCACATCTAAGTGCTAGTAGATTTTATCTTGTGTAACCTTTGCAAGTATTCGTTGCATGTTAACTCTTGACAGATAAAATTACTTATTCACTATTGACTGATCTTTGGGGGGTGATTTCCTTCATCACTATTTAGTCATCTTCATGCTATGTTGAGACAGCAGTGTCTCTTCAAATCATCTTGTGGCATGCAACTATTTCCTTGATACAAAGTTGTAGTTAGAGGTCTGCAGAAGGAATGCGCAGGGGAAAACAGAGAAAGACAAATGTTGGAAAGTTTTTCAATCTGCTTAAGACAGCATTCATTAGTGCCTGCGAAGAGGAGGGTTGTACATTTGTAGCAGTTGCTTGCTCCTCTTTATTGGCCTGCTCTCCAGGACGTGCTGGGGGTATGGGAAGAGAAAGGTTAAGTATTTAGCCATTTTTTCTTTCACTGGTTTTGCTCATAGGATTATGTTATTTTGCCCCATGGAAAAAAAAAAAAAATCTCAAATAAAGAACCACTGTGACATTGCCACTCTGTCTAGGTCACCTTCTTGTATCAGCTTACCCTTTACTTAAAATATGCCTGTTAGCCCAACCTTGCATATATATAT
>VYXH01005060.1:373160-399498 GCA_013397275.1 Burhinus bistriatus | reverse complement strand
CACACACACATATGTATATGACTTGCAATAAAACCTTGACACATGTATACATTAATGAAAGGAGCCTTTTGCTTTTATTCTAGAGACTTCGGCATGGTCTCTGAGTAACTTAGAAAGAATCTAAGTGTATCTGGCCTCTCTGGCACTGTTTAGATATGTGGAGGGTAAAAGTAGCCTTTGCCTTCTTTCCTTCCACCTATTTTCACTATGCAGAAGACTGGCCGATTATGAAGGTCAAATGAATTCTACAAATAACAATGTGTAGAGTGCCACAAACTTTTTGTTTCATGTTGGGCAGTTCGCCTTAAATCTGTATCTTAGAGTGCTTAGACTTTCCTTTGCTCAGCATTACAAAGACTAAGAATTTTGTAGGGCCCTTGCTCAGTATGTGAAGCTGTGAAGCTAGATTAAGCTGACAGAGTCTGGACTTGGTAAGTCTTGCAGAAAAGCAGGAGAGTAATAGCTGAGGTAATCTGTTTTGTGGTAACCTGCCTAGGTGGCTTCCAAACAAACTGAGGTGCTCTGTGAACTGAGCTGCAAAGTGTTATTGAACTGCAAGCCCTGATTTTCCAAAGTAGCTGCTTTTGAAGGTGGAACCGAGTAACCTAAATAATTCAGTAGAGACATCGCCATGAGGACTATTGAAGAACCTTAAAATTGGGTGACCCGCGTCAGGAATTCCCATAGGTGAGGCAGACACCTGCATTCTTTGTGCTGTCAACAGAGAGAGTTTGGGGATTAGACTTACGGTGTACATAAGTCAGTGTGCCAAGGTGGGGAATTTAATTAAACTTCAGATAATACTAAAGAAATTAGTGTCTCCAAAACCCTGCCTCTCATAAGTGGAGGCTCCCACAGAAGTGCTGGGGAAAAAAGGTTGAATAAAGATTGAGAAATGCTGCAAAATGCTTCTTAATGCTCCCATCGTTGCATCTGTCTGCTGAGATTTTCCTTCTGTAAGGCAAAAGGTGGAACTGGAGGCTGGGGAGGATCACTATGAGGGTTGAATACATAGGTTAAATTACACTCTGGAACTAAAGGTGATAAAATCCTCGGAGCTATAAGAAGATGTAATTAGATCCAAAGTACAGCTAGACGCATTTTACCCCCTCCCCTCCACTGTCAAACCCTTACATAGGGAATGGCCCTCCGTGCCAGTGGCCAGAATGTCACAGTTCAGAGCTGGTGAGCCTTTCGCAGGCTGCTGGGATTTCCCGGATACTTTTGAGGATAGCTGAATATGATTTTACTTCAAGATGAGAAAGTCAATTCTAAAGTCCAAAGTTCAGTTAGGAGCTGTGCACACAAAGCAACACAGATACTGAATTCTTCATTGATACTGTATTAGCATTGCATGAGGAGAGATTAGGATCAGCCCTCCTTTGCTTAAACGATTTGCCTGGTACAGCCAACTGGCAGGAACGAGGGCCTTCCAGCCAGGAAGCAGTACCAAACAAGACACTCGTGTTATGAAGCCTACAATTAATGCACACATTGTGGGAAAGTTAGCATTAGCTTCAGAAAAATAGCCAGTTATTTGTCACCATTGCTGAAACTAAAGTTAATGACTTCAAAAGGTCTGGCATCTCTGAAGTAAACCTTAAGCAGATCTTAATTTGGTTCCAGCCAAAAGTGTAAATCTATGGGATATGGGGGGATTCTAATTAAACTTTCGTATTTCTTGCTTTAGACTATATGGCAGTCATGCAATGAGGAAGTCCTTGTTTCGTTAAATTTTTTCCTCCACAAAGCTTTCTCCCTCTTCCCTCACCCCACTGTTTTACCCACAATGGTCTTCCATTAAGTTCTTCGTAGATCCTGATACCTAAGGTTGTGAAAAAAAGAGAAGAGTAGGGGCTAGTTGACTGTGGAGTGTTGATATTTAATTATTGTAGGCTCAAAATTCTTAGAAAGGCATGTTCGTGGGTGTCCCATGTGAGCCTGCTGGGCAGCTCTGCTAAATCGCTAAACAAAGGCACTAACGCAAGCAGAAAAGTTGGGGTTACCATTGGCCCATATGACAGGACTTCCAGACTTTTTCTGGCTTGTATGTTGTTAAAAAGAGGGAAATTGGTCAGCCTTACAGGCACTTTTGGGGAACACCTTTTTAGCCACAGTTTATAGAACCTGTTCGGATATTGGTGCTCTTGTATATCCAGGGATTCCTGTAGCCCTGCTTAGGACGAACTAGGCTAAGTTTATTTAGCGTGTTACACTAGGCAGAAAACGGACGTTTGTGGAGTTTTCTCTCCCGTTGTCCTTTTTCCTCCTTTATAGCCAGATGAAGTTTAATTAATTGAAAGTAAAATACAATTTAAAATATGCAAAATAACTAAGGAAGAAATATGATACTAAGAAGAAATTAAAAACAGTTTGTATTGGAATTACAAGATATTACAAGAACATAAATGTTAATCTATTGTTTTAAATTACTTCCTGGTAAACATTTCTGGTGTGGTTGGGGTTTTTTTTCATGTCAGCTGTTGCAAAAATTCCTCTGTAAGCATTTGCTGATTACTTGAAACTGACTGAGTATTTTTAATGGCAGTACTTTTATTGTCCATCTGAACTGTGTGAAATATCAGTGAGTCTACCTGAAGACAGATCCTTGCCTGGTCTAAATTACTATATATTTTAAACCTCAAGGACTCTGTATTGATATTCCTACGGAGTAAAATTTTTGGCTCCATTGAAGTTTTATTGACTCTAACGAAGTCAGTATTTGTCAGATAAATCCTCTGAAATAATTTTAAATACACATTTGCAGAGACTCCTCCATCCCTCCCTCCGTATTTTTTTTCCCCCTGAGCTTACTGGACACAGTGATAAGGTGTGTGGGGCTTCTCATCCTCTGCTGTACTCATCGGTCTCAGGATTCTGTCTTGTATTAAACTTCTCTTCTGTTTCAATTCTGCAGTAATTCCTTGGCAATGAGTGACGTACTTTTTATTAGAATCTGAACATATAGGTATATCCACTCGATCATTGGTTTGCACTGCGTTACAAGAGAGTATAAATGTGACATTGGTTTAAAAAACATACCAGAGCAACGGGCTTCTCTCAGGAATAGCAATACTAAGAGGAATTGTATAATAGTTACTAATTAACAGTAAATACATAATAATAAGGTTAAATAACAGTAAACAAATAACCAATACTGGTGTTGTAAGTTGCTCTTAGGTGAGTGACTATTTCATGGTTTTTAGGAAACCACACACTGCAATATCACTCCACCTCTTTAATGTAGTAAGAAATACTAGACTGCATCTAGGTAGGGAAGCAGTTCCTCACAGGGAAAATGTTGAGGAGATGCCTTTACTCTGTAGGCTAATTTTAGGGAATTAGCAACAGTAAGTAAATCAAATTTCAGAACTGATCTCAATCTCGGGAGAATAAAGAAGGCAGATGGGAAAGTGGAATTTGATTCCAGCATGTGTGCGGTTTCTGTTTGAAGGCAATTTCATTTATTTATTGGTTGGGCTTTGTGGGAAAGGGAGGGTTGGACAGTGGATACATCTTCACAGGGTATTGCTCTGCTTGTAGGACAAATACCATAGCTTTATGATGACAGCTGTTGACAAACTATTCCACACCTGTTAATTACGGCTATTACGAACAGAGAGAAATTTGGGTGTTTGCTGTCACGAGGACAATACAGATGTTTTGGTCTGTGCAAACCTCTGCGGTTTGCCTCAGATCTTCGAGGACATGGTTGTTTCTGTGCCTGTCCTGCCGTCCTGAGGCCTCCGGATGAGAAGCCACTCAGCTGCCCCATTCAGTTGCTGATTGTGGACTTTGGTTGCTCTGTCACCCAGTGCAGCAGCGCTGTCGCCCTGCTTCTAGTTCAACATGTGTGTCGCCTGTGCTCTGAAGGGACCGGGAGGAAAAAGTACGATATGGCGTGATATTGGCATGATACTGTCTACCCTCACTGCTAATTAAGCAGTTTGGCTTCTTTTCATTGAAATTAGCCCTCAAAGATGGTTTAAAACTGTGCTAAAATTAGCCTTATGTGGAAGATGGTGTGGGTGTGTGTTTTATGGGTATTTAAATATGCTTTAGGAACGTAACTTATTTTCTGCTTATTTATAAGTGACACTCATCTTCTTCAGCAAATAAACTAGGAATGTTTCCTCTAAATAACCTAAATTTTGGAAAACCTAAGGCATTCTGCAGAATCTTGAGTCTTGACCTCTTGCCAACTGAGGAGCATGAAACAAATGTTACATATTCTGCCTACAGCAAAAAAAACCAAAATGAGTCTTTAATTCCGAAAGAATCTGACAGTATCTGCATTATAAAGGTGGTAGGTTCACAATTAGCAGGTTGCAGTGTGTTAAACGTAAGGCTGGCTTTGAGTAGTGATTTAGTGACCCCCATAGCAAAAGTACCTTAAGCTGTACTGCAAAAAGAATGATGATGTCTTTCTGTGCTAGCTAGCATGAAACATAGAAATCTAGACAGGTGAAAAGAGAGATAACAGAAAATTAGGCAAAAATCTATTATAAAGATGGTTCTTTGGAGCACAATAATTGTTCTATATAATATATATGTTTATTTACTTAAAAGGGAATTAAAGGGACTTTGAGAAGTCATCTGGCTCATCTCGTGCTTGTTACAATCCATTTTATCTAACATAATTCCTAGCACATGTGATGATTATTTTTTTCTCCTTTTGTGTCACTTTCTCCTTAATAATCCTCATAAGTCTAAAAACTTAGGCAAATCAATTCCAGTGCTTCACTATCTGTATCATGGTGCTTGTTAATAGGAATATTATCTGAAAATTTATTTGCTGACCCTATTGCATTTGCATCCATGAAGGGTAAAGACATAATTGTTTCACTCTTTGTGATATCCATGTATGCGTTTGAAAGCTATTAACATCACTCCTGTGGTCTTTGCTTCTTTGTATTAAAGATCCCCGATTTCTGCAATCTTGCCACGTTAAATTATAGTTTCTGTGTATCTAAATGTTCTTGTTTTTCTTCTTTGCCTCTCTGCTAGAAATCTTCATGGCTTTCCTGAAGCCTGGTACCCAGAACTGGCAGATAACCTACTACTTTGCATTCTGCATTTGTGCAGCCATGTTTTCAAGTCCGAAAATAGAACCTTGATTTGTCCTTAATGTCCTCAGTATACCGTCAACAGTGTGATGGGCATAGATCTGATGGGGGTTTTTTGAGATTTGCATACAAATTGGGTTAGCTTCTGCTGTTGGAATTTTTTTTATGAGGAGTCTCTTGTCCTACTGTGGGACATGTTGGGACAGACGGTTTACTGTGGTGACCGTTGTGAGAGACATCAATGCACACAGGAACAATATATGATTTGGTGTGTGTGTATGGAAGCTGACTTAACAAAAAGCTGTAACAGCCTGCAAACTTATCAAACCTTGATACAATTTCCACCTCTTAATTTAGTTCCGAGTGGGTAGGGTGTGTTCCCTGCTGTTTTTGACTTCCTGGTGTGTAAGGTATGTTGCCATGCTTTTCTTCTAATGCCTGGTAACTTCAACGGGCTTTTGGACCTGAATACAGGAAGACAATTAAGTGTTTGCTTAACTTCTACGGTATTAGTTTAAAGCTGTCCCCTCTTAATCAGAGTCCTAATTACTAAAATGGTGTGAGCTTCTACCTGTATGAGAGCTTAGGCCTGTATGTTGACCATTAAGTATATTTATGCATACATGCAGCCGTAGTTAACTGGAAGACATTAGCCTACGTGGTACTCAAAATCATCTAGGCTGCTGGAGAATGAAGGTGCCTTTGCTCAGTAACAAGGGAGAAGCTTAATGCACAGGTTCTGAGCGTAAGCCTGTGCCCTTTGTATGGCTAGTCACTGTGGTATTTGTACCCTTTGACTGGGTGGCAGAGGTACGAGCTGGTGCTCTTTGGCACCGAAGGCTTCACCTTAGACCCTGATTGGTCAGATGCTGTTTCAGCCTTCTGCTGAATGAATGCTCCTGGAAAATTTGTCTCCTGTTTTTCTCCTGCATGTATTGGGATCATCACTCCATTTCTTACCATGTCATGTGCCTGCACAACTTGTGCTTTTGCCTAATGTGGGAAAAAAACCCTGTGAATTCAACAGACGGAACAAGTGAACAACTTCCGTTATCGTTCTGGTGCTCTGTTCTGAAAGCGAGGTTGGACAAACGTTTGCGTTCAAATTGTGTTATAATTTCTGATAGATTTTTTTTTTTCCAGGTTATTAACCAGCAGATTGATTCTGTCTCATGAGCATTTTTGTCCCATCTGTTACCTGAAAAGAGAGCGGAAAACTATTTGCCTCCAACTTTCTTCACCAAACCACACTACTTGTTTATTTGTTTGTTTGTCCTTAAATTCAGGTTTTCTTAATTTTGCAGTGCACTAATTGCATGGGTATGTAGCATCTTCACAAAACCGAAGAGCCACCTTGCCACAGTCTTCAGTGCTAGATTCTGGATCAGATGTGGAGAATCCAGCAAGGGTTGGTGTTAAGGCAGGGAGGGTGAGGGGGGCATATGACTAATGGAGAAGGAGTGAAGGAGAAGGCCTCAGATTTCATGTAGATTATTCCTATGCAGTCTAACCAGTGGTTTTATTTAAACACTTAAAACCCCAAAGCCTTGGCAGAAGAAACCTTTGAAATTACGAGGCAAGTTGCTCAAAAGTCCGACAGTAGGATACAGCAGTTAGGCTACATTTTCATGCTGCTTCTTCCATCTTTAATATTTAGTTTTGCACTACAGTTGCAGCACACATTTTCAAGATAAGATAAAAGCCTCATTTTAAGTACTCCATATCCATTCAGGACTTGAGATAAATGGTGCATACCTCTTTTGGAAATCTAGTCCTAAGTAAGAGCTGTTATGTTTACGATGCTTGCAAAAATCGGTGCCTGTTTGAATACCCATGTCTCACCTGGCTTCCAGTGGCCACTGTGGAGGAGTATACATCTCCTATAGGGTCTGCCTCTGATGTGCCAGCCTGTACAAACATCTTGGATGCCCTTGGGCGTCTGAAATGGTACTACTCATCACATTCTATTATTATTATTTTATTTCCTCTCACTGCTGTGGTACAGACCGTAGTCCTAGCACCAAACCGTTTAGATATAAGGACCATGCATCTCATCTAGGATGCCAAAGCATGCAGTTCTGTCAGTCAACGCTACCTTTATCAGCCACACCCTTCCAGTTACATTAGCCTCCTCCACCCTGAAACAGGTAAGTTGGGTGACAGCGTTCCCAGGCCCCAGTTTGGAAGGAGTATCAGGGTGCGGCTTCGCAGCTGGTTGAAGGCAGCCCGCCTGCAGGCTGGTGCTGGCAGGGCAGAGCTGCCCAGCACCGGCACAGGGGCCCCGGCGGCGCTGTAGATCCTGCAGGCAGCTGGAAAGCCGGCTGGCAAAACAAAACAAAACAAAAAATACCTTTTCGGCTGGATCAGCAAACCTGTCTTGCTGACTGTGTGGCTGCATGGTTGTTAGTACTGGCACAGAGTGACCGAGGAAGAGGGTATGTGTGTGTGTGTGTGTGTGTGTGTGAGCACGTGTGAGTGTGTGCACGCATACTTGTGTGTACTGGCTGGAGAAAAAGTGGTGCCAGTGGGATCCAGGAGGAGGGGGACTATGGCTCACAGTTTACATGAATCAAACTGCACCCTGCACGGGGTGGCAGCAAGAGATGATTTACGCTTTATCTCAGAGGGGCATTGGTTGCAATTAGAAATATATCCAGCTGACATTAATTGCTGGTTTGGTTCTTTTTCAAGGTTGGATACGAGGTTTTCTCTGGGCCATTACTTTACCTGAAAGTGGAATTGCACTGTTCTACAGTGACTATATATAACTGGAATATATATTTGAACCCACATCCTGCAGTATTCTTATCAGAATGTAAAATTGAGAGAAAAAGGCATAGGTTTTAATTCTTTTGGTCTGTGATTATTTTCATTTGGATCCAAAAACCTAGGACAAATGACCTTAATGTGTTGGGGAGGATGATAAAATTCAGAGAGCTTAAATCAGGACCTCACCCTCCACATCACAAAGCCTAATGACAGAAAAATAATGTTGGGTATGATATTATAATTCCCTTTAGGTCCAGGAATTTTATGTTTATTCCCTATCAAATAACCCAGCTTTAACAGAAAGTATGGGTAATGCCTCTTTGTACTTTCCACTTTCCCAGTACCCTTTTCTGCAGTTTTTAGGGTTTTCTTTTCAGAGTGAGGAACGTGAATGCAATTGTCTCCAGTTCATGTGGGTACTGAAACTCCAAGCTTACGTTCATAAATGGGGAAGATCTTGTTGCTAAGCTGGTTATGAGAAAGATAAGTAACGTGCCCCATTGGGTAAATTTTTGGATGACTGATAGTAGTTAATGCTGTTCATTTTCTACTCACTGGTGTTGGTTGGGTGTATGTGAAACACACTTGACAAAGCAGGACAGTCGGGGAGCTGCTGAGTGGCTCCCAAGCTTTGTCTGCCCTCTGTGTGAGTGGCAGCAGACAGCATTACCACCTACCCAGTCGTACATCTGGACGCCCTACAGAGGCACTGGTGTGTAAACATGTAAGCGATGTTGCCGTCCAAAATGACACTGGAGGCTTTGTAGGTGTGGGAACAGGAGTTTTCTGGATTGCTCACCTTGATTCAAGTGACATGTATGTCCCTGTCACCTATTTCTAAAGTGTCTCTAAATCTCATCTCTGGTTTCTGTTAGATGCTTTGCCATGGATTTGGCAAGCAGCTTGAAACAAATAGTATTTTTTTTTTGAGGGGAGTGGAGAATAGTCATAGAGAGGACCTTGTTAAAACCATGGTATCCAGATGAGCTCATTATATCTTCCGTACATTTATGCTGTAAATCCACCCAGTAGCTTGCCTTCTTAGGTCTGATTCTATTCATTCAAATGTGCCTCTCTTGCTTCCGCTCCTATTCAAGTCTGCAGTGCCATTGCGTATTCTGCTTAAACCCTACAGTTTAATGAATTAATTCTCACTCCTTTTTTTCTTTTTAGATAAGCTTAAGAGTCCTCCCCTTCAACCTTGTAACAAATATGTAGATATGAAATGGTGCACTCGCTCTGATGTAGCCTTTTATGTCATTCATATTGTAAACAAGGCTTTGATTTTGGGGGCAGGAAGGAAGAAAAAAAAAACCCAGAAATGTGCCCTTTGTTTTTAATGAGCAGAGTTTTGCCAAGTGGCGAAGTCTTTGTGCTTAATTAGGAGCTTCTTAGGGTCCTCTAAGGAAAATGGGTTTTGCCAAGTTAGCAGATTTTCAGACAGGTGAGCTACTTTTAGCTTTGTCTTTGCTGGGTGCATTTTTGGTAGTGTTTTTCCTAATTGCTATTCCATTTCTCTTTGATGCTCTGACATTATCCATGTTCTTATGCTGCCCAAATCACTGGTCTGATCTGTATGGACCTTCTTTACAATTTTGTGCTGGAGAAAAATTATGGAAGCTGAAATAATCACTCAAAGCAGAAGCTGTTGTTCTGAAACTAAGTAAGGGAAGAGAGGAAGCATAGTCTTGTTTTGCTAAGCCAAATTCTTTACTGAGCCTCCTTTCAAAATACAAGCATAAAAAATCCCATGGGGCTGTGGTTATCCTTGACCCATTGAGGACCATCATGTTACACGAATTGTGGTAGCTGACCCCAAGGGTTCAGAGTTGAAATTATTTTTTTTGTCTCTCCACACAGTGGGAATTAAAGTTTTCGGGTGAATTGTTGATCAAAACTCTTTTTTCGAATTTGCTTTTTCGTGGGAAAAGGTATCAGCATCTTTAGACTGCAAACACCTGAAGGTCCTAGTTCAATTTGTGTGTATTTTTTAGGGCTTTCCTATTACTGAGACAAAAAGGTATTTCATGTTAACTCTGTGGGTTTTGAGGGTTTAATAATTTTATGTTGAAAGTATCTTAAAACTAATTTTTCTCACTTCACCTTCTTCAAAAGGAAAATAAGGACGAATTCAGAATATAATAGTTCAGCCAGTCTGAAGTGAAAATGTAGGCCAATGGTCAGGACTTAATTTTTCCTCCAGTTTTGGAGATGAGGCTTTCAATATGTCTAGTTCTCATAGTGTGAGAAAAAACTTTGCATCTAGCCTTATTTGAGATTCCAGTCCTCTTAATCCCATATTACACATAAATTCTTTAAAAAGTCTACTGTTTAGCCAAGACATAGGAAACAGTCTAGAAAGAGCTGTGTTCATGGGTACATAGTGTTGTTTGTACCTGTGGTCTAAATCACTCATAAATGAGTATGTGAGTGGTGTGGATGATCACTGACTAGGAACCAGAGCAAACCTATGGGTCAGAGCATTTTCCTTGGGATGACCTTATTTGGTCTAATCAACTAGAATGGGCCTTAGCTGAGCCAACTGAATGGTTAATAGGGTGGTATATACAAGTTTAAACTACTTGTAATGGTTCTCCTAGCAGCAGCACAAAGCTGTGTTGAAGCTAGGAGAACCAACACAAATAGTTTGCCAAACCTTTCGGCTGGTCAATTTCCCATGCTGGTTCAGCAAGTGTTATATTAATGCTTGAAACAGCACTAAGCAGTAAGATTAGTAAAATGGTGTAAACTGTAATGCACAACACGTTCTCTGACTACTTTGTAATAAGGGAAAAAAACCCAAACCAAACGCTGAATGAGCAAGCTTCCTGATCACTCGTTCCTCCTCTTCACAATCGGTCTTGCCTTTACTGGTCACATATGGAAATGTTAGCTGGTATCCAACGTTGTAGTCGTGTCAAAAGGGAAGCTGTCTTGGCCACTTCACTTGGACAATTCATTACTCTCAATCAAATCAAGCACCGACATGAAATGGAGTCTCAGTATCTTTGTCCTTCTATGTAGTAACATGAGGTCATCAAAGATTAACAGAAGTGTCATCTGTCTCCTCTAGATTCAAGGAAGTGCTGCTTAAGTTAGAGCTGGGGAAGAGGCCTTGAATAGACCTGGAAGAGAAATGGAGCTTGCCATCTCACACTGAAATTTATAGCTAGATACGGCTAACTCTTTCCGAGATGCCTCACTGACCTTTCTGAGAATAGCCTTCTGAAAGAGCCAAAGAGAAAAATCTTTAGATTTCCTTTTACTTATTGTCTACTTCTACTGAGCTTGAAAACACGAGTAATGGAAAAATATTCAAACCTTAACTGTGGTGACACAGTAGGAATGGCTTAAGGCCAAGCACAGTAAAAAAACAAGGTCACATTAAGTTAACAAAGAGCCTCTAGACGCTGTTTATCTTCTGCTTGTGTTTATGTAAAGAGGGTCCCCAGTTACTATCAGCCAAAAAAAAAATCCCTGAGGCAGTGAGTCCCAAAGTTGGAGTCCTTCCCCTCTTTGATGCTGCAAAATGATAAATGCAACTGAGGTTACAAGGCTATAAATGATCCTGAAATTGCCTACAAAATGGGAGCTCTGGCACTTGTCTCTGGGTTTGTGAGCAGAAGAGGTTGGTGATGGCCTCTGTAGGCTTCCTCCCTTCTTCTTCTCCTTCTTCTCCTCCTTCTTCTCCTTCTTCTCTTCTCCTCCTTCTTCTCTTCTCCTCTTTCTCCTCCTTCTTCTCTTCTTCTTCNTTCTCCTCCTTCTTCTCTTCTTCTCTTCTTCTTCTTCTTCTTCTTCTTCTTCTTCTGTCGTAGGGAAAGATCTTCCCTGCCATTATTAAGAAATGTGTGGACTCATTCCACTCCACAGTGCACCTATATGATGTGTAATTCCTTGTCACTTTTCTTTCTGGGTATTAAAACTGGATCTGCCCACCCGACTCAGAAGGCTGAACTTTCAAATCCAAGTTCGTTCATCTGTTTATCACGCATCTGATTTACTAGTCCAGTGGTCCACTACTTAATGTGAAGGGAGACTGAAGAAACCAGCTTGTGTGTATTTTTAATTACATGTTTGTTCAGCCTTCTGAGGATGTCAGGAGCTGTGAACAGTAAATGCCAAGTGATTGCCAGGAAGAAAGCTGCTGACTGCAGTGCATTGTGGACAGAACCCTTCTGTGTATCTGCCACTGCCTTGCCGTGCACATACCGACGATATCTGATTTTGATTATAGTCTCTCCTCTGATGATAGTGCTGTCTCGGGTTCTCCTGGAGACAAAGTCTTGGTCAAGTGAAAACATAAGCAATGGTGTAGTCAAGGACAAAGTCAGTCTCCCCCGGATTCCTCTCTATTGACTCTTCTTTCTTCCTCATTTGGAGTGAACTGAAAGGCTAACGATCCTCCTTTAAATGAGCATAACTTGCTGTATTATGTTAGTCTAGACAAAGGAAATCAAATTAATTAGCAGAAAGACTGCAAATGTGCTGTGTAGGAGGACCTGTCATTAGAGTACCTCATCCAGGCTCCTGTGGCTTGGTGTGTAGTCAGAATGATAGCTCTGGTCTTCCTCTCGGCAGAAGAGAAATAGAATAATACTAGGCTTCAATTAGAGACAGAACTATAATTCAGTCATGGGCAAGGAGAGGGGGAGGTGAGTAGGAAGACGGCTGCTCTGCAAAGCCTAAGTCATAAAACATAAAATCCCAGTTTATGCATGGCAACAGATCCTTCTATGATTGAATTACAGCCTTCATATTCAATAACAGGCCAAGTCTGTAAACCAGAATACAGACAGAACAAATATTTACATTCTTTGGGCAATGACGGAGGGAGAATCACTGAGCAGAGCATGAATCAAAGCCACAGGAACATAGATGTGGGACAGCCACGTGTTGCCATCAGTGTGAAGTGGGAGGGACGGAGTGAGTTTCCAGTATTTGGATGTGAAATTTCCTGTAGTACAGGTCATCCTGCAGCATTTCACTGAAAATTCATCTTTTAGTTAAGCGACACACACTGCCAATAACGGTGAGTAAACTGTAGTTTGTCCGTTCGTTCTGTGCTATACATTTTCCAGTGTATCTAGAAAGTGATATTGAAATGTTTAGGTATTTAGCAATGTTTATGTTGATATTGCGTATCTAATTACAATTTTTATTTGTATTCCTGACTTTATAGCACCTCATAAGTTCTGTACTTCTGACAGTTGTTGAGCATCAGCTGCTGTGATTTATTTTGGTCCAGCCGACAGCTATGACAGCCATAAACATTACTGTCAATTTGGAAATATCAATAGACATACAGTGAAATAAATGAAAATTCCTTTTGTTATCTTACAAAACAGCTTGAAAATAAGGGTCAGAATAGTTCCAAACTGAAGGACTTGCATCAAGACATCAATTGATGCATGTACTAGGTTAGCCAAGAAGCCATATAACTCTGGAGGTTTTGAACTCCAAATGTCATCTTTGTTTATAGGCTTCCAAATGCACATGTGCAAACAGCCATCAGAGCATGCGGTTGCTGTGCTTCTCAGCTCTCACAGGTTTGAATTGCATTTCAGTTGCATACCTGAATTTTCTCATATGAGACCTTGAGTGAACAGGCTTCCTTTCAGAGCAAAGCCCACAACTGAGTTAAACATTTGAAACCGAAATAATAAAATGGGGATTCTGATGGACCATTAGTTAATACACAAAAAGTAACGGCAAGAGTAAGCCAAGCAAAAGCCCGGTGTTCTTAGGGAAAGAAGAAAACATCTTGTAACTCTCCAAGTAATTTTGTGAACAAAAGGGAATACAAAATAATACAGGATCAAGGTAACAAGGGCAATACCATGTATGGTGTGCAGCAGTGACTCGTTACTGCCTGGCTGCCATCTACACGTAGTGCAGAAAAGTTTTTCTTAGCTGTTGGCCCAGTTTATACCCTGAGCAAGAGAATGTATTATAAACTTTGAGGTGACCCGCTGTTTTTTCAAGGTGTCTTGTATTACACGTGAACATTAGAGCTCATGAACTCTGATTTTTTATGGATCTGTTTGGTGTGCCAGTCCACCACAGTAACCCTAAACGTCCTCTTTACTACTCATGCCTCTTGTGGTACCAAACTGTGATATTCTTGACTTGTCCCCCCCCTTCCCCTTCCCTGAAATATTTTTCATGCCTTCCTCGATACCCTAGGAGAAAACACACTTAGTGTAATGCAATAGGAGTTTCAAAATTGTCCAACTTATTTGAAATTTGGTCAGTGGATTAAAAACCATAATTGTGAGGAACTGTCAGATGCGTAATTGCATGTTGCTTATTAACCAAAGAAAAGGCAAAAAAGGATGAGAGGATTCCCTAGATTTAGCCTCACTGAGGAGAAAAATGCTCTTCTGTGAAACTAACCGTTCTGATAAGGCGCTTAGTTACGTGTTTGTGTGGCATAGACCTGCTTGTGACTACCAAGCTGAATTGGCTTAATACTTGTTTTATTTGTTCACTAGCATAGGTCTTTTGCAGTCTGTCCCCAGAACTCCTGTAAATTTCAGTCAGGAGGACTGATGCTTTGTCAGTCAAATTTAAGCAGAAATAAATGTAAATGAAAAACTCTTGAAGCAATAAATCTGTGCCATTTTTAGGACAACTTTATGAAAATACAGCTGCAATGGTTCTTGCAAGTGGCATATTGGAAAATAGTGGGATACATAGCTGAAATTTTGTCTGTATGGGAATTTGCATGCTACCTAATAGAAAGGCTAGCCTGTAGGATATTGAGATAAGAGCAATTCTTATTTGAACCATCTGTGTTTCAGCTCTATAAATAGGATATTGGTTTACAAAAATTCATAATATAAACACTAGACTATAAATAGCATGTTAGATTTTTCCAACAGGAACATGACTACTTAAGATTCATAAGGTAGTAACTGAGGATAGTGTCTTGAATAGAGAGCCTGAAAGAATACAAGTGTCTGAATCTACCAGAAAATCTGGAAAATCTAAATGTTACTTCTTTGTTGATTAATCTTCTGTTTCTCATATACACGATTACATGCCACCTATTGATTTGCAGAAGTAATTGCATTTCTCTGACCATTAAGAGAAGGAAGCAGAAATTCTTTTGAGCACTTTTATGATGCTTTAATGTACAGGCCTCAGTTTTCTTCTAGAACAAATCTCATCCAAATGCCCTCTTCTGGGAATGGTGCAAGTACAGTAATACACATATATTGAAGACTAATGGTCTTCTCCCTTATTGTGAGCTAGAAAATGAGCCATGTGCTCTGGAAGTAGTGCATTGTTTGAAGCTACAAAGCAACAGAGCTCCTAACTCCATCTCTGTTCTATCAAAACTCAGGGAAACCATATTGGAAATTTTCATACAGAACCATTTTCATACAGACCCATTTTCATATAGAAAAGTATAATGTTTTTAAAGTAAAGGTTGCCTAAGGGTAACAAATCTGGATTGATCAGCAAAAAAAAAGAGCATTGATGCCATGCGGTGCAATTGAAAGACTTTGGAAAAGGTCCATTCTCAGTTAATTTGTGACCTCCAGTAACTCACTTCCCCTCTGTGCTCAGTTCTGGTCCCACCATATGTTACTCACCAAGTTAGTCTACAAATATTTGAAGTTGTGTTGCTTAGTCAGGCACTGGTCTTGCATGAGATTTCTATGTTCTGTTGTAATGCAAACAACAAAAATATAATGGAGACTACTCATTGCAAAATAGTCTTTTGTAGTATTGATTCTCCAGTGAGGAAGCAATGAAATGAGCTATTGTATTTAAATGCTGAACTTTCCCCATTCTTGTGTTGACTGTCCTCCTTTCCAACAGACTGAGGGATGCTCACAAATGAAGACATTTGCTCAAGACACCGCTTCCCTTCTGATTTAGTTTTTAGTTTCCCAAGGGCAGAATTCTGCTGTTTTCTCCTAAATGAAACACTGCCAAATGGGAGTGCACCAGCTGCCTTCTGCACAGAAGAATAAAGTTATATGTAGGCTATTACTGCTTGCTGGAGAAAATGTTCATGTGCAAACAGAACTGACTTGCCTATTTGGGACTCTTTATCTGATGCTGAAAAGCTGAGGAACACTGAGAAGGAGAGCAAGTATCTTTTCAACCTGGCTCACTCTTGCAACGAGACGTTTTTTAGATCCATAGGAGAACTAACTTTCAGTCCTTTCCAAAAAGCTATTCTCCTTGTATCCAAGGAGTTTTCTTTTATTTATTCCTCCCACCCCCTGACTGTAGCATTCTCCAAAACCAGGTTGGGAGAAAGAAAATCAACCTCATGGACGGCAAGCAGAAATCTGTTTTTATTTTGTGGGTTTTTCCCTCCTCCCACTCCCCCTTTTTTTCCCCAGTGTTGCATGTGCTGCCAGTACTGATGACTACCCAGACACTTCTGAGTAGGACATCTCACTCCGCTTGGGACAATTCACATGTGCTCACCAGGCAGACATTTGTCTGTGGTTGGCTTTGAAACCACAAGTTCCTGAAGCTGAAATTGCAACAAAATTTAGGAGTTTTAATCATAACAATATTCCGAAAGGCCTTTGTCCAGTTACCTGTTAGTATTCAATTTTTCTCCGTATTCACGTTCCCCTAAAAATGGCATTGCTGCATTACCAGAGGTACTGTAGGATGACTTAGCTTTTGCATTTCTTGCAGCTTTTCTTCCTCTTTATTTTACTTTTCCTGTGTTAAAATGATAAATGCTGAGACGGTTGTGGAATCAAATCTTTGCTACTGATAAGTACAGGGCAGTATGAAGTTGATAATGTCTTGCTTCACTTAGTACAGTGAAGCGCTTAATACACTGGCTAATTAAGCTGCAATTAATACATTTAATACCTGGTTAACATTTAGCCTTAAAAAAACCCAAATTTGCAGCATGGTTTCCTTTACTATTTTCTTCTAGTTGGGTGATTGCCTTAGTAGTTGCATTTATTGCATGTGTATGTGTTTTTTGGGAAGCATTGGTATATATCATGGATATAAGTGTTAGTGAATGTATCTGAAAGAAAAATATCAGGGCTGGCTTCACCAACACTCCCCGCTCCAGTCTTCTGGAACTCTAGTTCATATCTTGGATATAATAGATAAAAACTGATATGTCAGCTAATGAAATCTTCAGTGACTCTCCTCACAAACTCCTTGTCCTGGCTTTGAAAAATGAGAAACTTCTCTCAATTCCTCCAATACTAATACTGCTTAAAAAAATAAAATGAAGCACAAGTTTAGAAGCAATGCAAGATAAGAAGGATTCAGCCTGTGGAGAGTCTAATACCATAGATCAGTAATACAGTATTTAAATCAATATACTTCCTGGCAGGATGTCAGTGCAAAGAGGAGCATTGGAGTAATGTGATCTCTTAACTCTGATGAAGTGAGCAGCTGCATTCAAACCTGTTTCAAATGAGCTTGTCTGAAGTTCCTGAAAGAAAGGTTCAAGGGGTATAAACATGAATTTCTGGAGGCAGTAAAGGTAGATAAGGAAGACAGAGGATAAAACGCGAAGGGAAAACCCAACATTTGAACGGGTTATGTTTAGTGCCAAGGGTGAGTTTACCTTCAAGTTTTCTTCATAATTGCTTCTGTCCTAACAATAACGTATCTGACACGTTACACATTGCTGAATATGACAGAAGTAATTGGTTGAGTCCTTGATTCCTCTTACATTTTTGTGCACAGACCAGAAATTCTTCTAAACTCCAAGCTTCTTCAGGGAAAATTCAAGATAAAGCTCTTGGTTGTAGAAAATCTATAGTGGGAGCTGAAATTAGTATGAAGCAGCATCCTCTGAGTTGCTTTCAACTAGCTTTATCTTAGCATAGACTGTCCCCACCAGTGACTTTGTTCCATGTACTTTGGTTTTGTTGATGATGTACTCTATTTTTCAATATTTTAAATTCCGTGTCTTCAGGAACTGTCTTGACAAGGCAAACTTCTAAGTTCTGGCATTATGGAGGAAACGCTGTCCTCTCCTGAGGAACGCTGGCTGGTATCAGTGAAATTCCCCCTTTCAATAACAGAATAAGAGCCTGGACAGGACAGAACAGTACCTGAGGCATGCAGACTGCAGGGAGACCTTTCCTGTTTCCTTCAAAGCGTTGTGGTGTTCCCTGTGGGCTTGCTTGGTCCTCTCTGAGGGAGAGGTGGTGGTGCAAGGGAGAGAGAAGGATGGATCTCCTTGGTGGGAGGGAGAGGGAAGGATAGAGAGGAGGAAGCATCTCCATGCAAGCTAGCCAGTGAGGGTACAAGGAGTTTATTAAGTCTGAAAGAAATGTTTTCTCCTTCTACCACCTACTGCTAGGGCTGTGATGCAACGAAATAGCTTTCTCTCACATCACTATAGAAGGTTCTTAGAGGGCAAGAATGGAAAAACGTCTGCTTGTAATGGCATTAATTATTGCTTTTTAAACAATTATTCCCTTTGGTGTTGCGTGCAGTGGTTTTAGAAAGCGATGCTTAGTATTCTTAGTCCATGATAACTCTCCTTTACTGCTAAAATGCAGAGATTTTATATCTGAATAACACATTCTAGGTGCAGTACTAGGTTTTCTGAGGTTTTTCTTTAAGTTTGGCTCCCCCCTCCCTGGCCTGCTACATGTTTTGTTGTTGTGGCTGACCTCAGTCTTGGCAATTTAATAATGAGAATCTATTAATGATGGAATGATTTACTGAGAGGCCCATGGCTCTGTGAAAAGAAAGATACAGTACAGTGTTCAGTTATTGTTCATGTTGTTGAGACACAGGAGCAATAGTTTCCAAAGGATACTTAAAGGGGAGAAGTTAGCACCTAACGCTTCCCTTGCACAAAGATACATGATTTGTATAGATTTTGTGCAACGTTGTACCATTAGAATCATGCCTAACTATTAATAAATTAAATAAATAGCATTTTTGGCTTCCTGGTTGAGAATCTGATATTTCCTGGCTTCCTACATCTGTTGCTAAAGCCAAGTTTTAGTTCTTTGAAAAGTTATTGCCTGGCATGTCTTCAAGGAGCACTTCTTGTGTCCCATCCTAAAGGCTGAGAACTGACCATGTACACTGTGTTCTTACATTAATATATGTACAGCTGGTTTATACAGATTCGTTTTTGATGAGGTCTAATACGAAAGTAAGCAGGGAGTAGAAAATTTTTTGGTAACAGGGATTCCCACAGTCAGCTGAATAGTTGATCCCAAAGGAGAGCTCTCATGTCTCTGAAGTTTGCAGGATGGAAACTGGAAAAGAGTGATGCAGGTGGTCAAACGTGACTGTGTATGTAGTGTGCCACAGAACTGTACCTGATTTAATCTAGCCTGCAACGCCTGCCTTTTACTGGTAGTTGAAGACAAACTGTTTTCCAAGGCAAGCTCTTCAGCTGTTAATTAAATTAAAAATTTTCAAAAAGTAAAGTATCTCTGAATTTGTTTATCATCTTCCCCGTCATTGGCTCTTATGGTACTTTTGATGGGTGTTGGATAGGTCTATAGTACTCAGTCTTCTTCCGTGTGTGTTTACAGGCTGAATCCGTCCCGTGACTAAGCTAAACAGGTAGGCTCTCAAGTTCCATGGTAAGACAGGTTTTGCAGATTTTTTTTTTTTTTTTTTAAACCATTCGCTGTGGCTTTTTTTCTGAACCCCTCCCAGGAAGGCCTGGTGCAGAGGAGATGATTGTTTGTCATACCTGGATCAGAGTTGGATACTTTCAGGAATGCTGATAGTGCCGGCTGCTTTGTGGGTGTCGCATGATAAACCAAACAAATGGGTCTCACACCTGCTGATTTCCTGAAGGGCTAACATAAAATATCGCTGCAATCTTCCAGTTACATCCCTCTCTCCTTCTGTCCACCTGCAACCCTGAAGGAGGCTGATGTACAAAACAGGAGTTTCTAGTCAGAAACTGCATCCTGAGCTGACAAACTGGTCATGCTTTTGAAAACCGTCAGGGACGGTGGAGCGGTCGCTCAGCCCAGATGGGCGCCACCGCTACCTCCTGCCCTGTCTTTCAGACCATAGCACCCACTTCTGCATTGGGGGACTTCTCCAAAAATGATTCTCTTGAATTCTGAGGTCAAATCCCATACTCCAATTCCCGGAGAAGTGCCCTAACCACAAAACTATAGGCTATTTTGGGGGTTACACTACTGCCTGTCCTGCTCCGGAGCTGGATTGCTTTCAAGAATGCGTGAGTTATAGGGCCAGGAGGTCGGTATGCAAGAGGGAGCCTGCCTTGGTAGATATTTTATGTTACACAGTAATTGGATACAAAGAAGAAATAAAGCTAAGGGCAGACACAGTGATCCTGGGTCTTCCCCTCCTAGCTGAGTGCTCTGACCTCTCCGGATTACGGAGCTGGATCTTGGCATTCTTGCCTCCTTGGCTGCAGATTTTTTACACTCCTGGGCACCTGATAGCCCAGCTCCAGCACGACAGGTTTGATGAGTTTATGAACTCAGACTTGATGCTGATTTCCTTATCTCAAAGAGATAAAAACTTAGCATGTGAAATGTAAATGCAGCTAGGCCTCGTTTGGTGGCTAGTCTAAGGTTAAGTTATTTTCTGCACCAGCTCACACGCTGGAAAAAAGGACTGGGGGGAACTGGCAGCAGCTGGCAGCGACACTTGAAGCAGCTGAGAACTGTCGCACAGGAGCTTCCACCGGCTCTGCCATGGGGAGCCCCCAGTGCACTGCGGCGGGAATGGTGGGCCCAGGCTGGCATTTGTGCAAGTTTTAGAGGCGTGGGTCTCTTGAGACAGCTCTTGCTTGCTCGGTCTCAGCCACATGCTGTCACATTCTCTGACATCTAAGTAGGACAGAACTGCCCTGTTCTTGCCAGACGCCAGATTCTTTTCCAGTACGTTTTGTGTTTCTTCTCATCCCACTCTGTCTGCAGACAGACAGCATTCACCATGTTGCTTTGCATTCAGGCTGAGTTTACCAAAATGATCTCTGAGAATACTGTGGTTTCTCTTCTCTTTGCATGTGAGTGCTGAAAATATATGTAGTCCTTGGCGTGCTGCTGGCACCAGGTGACCTTGTTTGCACCCTTCTTTGCTTGAATAGGGGGTTTGTGTGCCAGGGCTTAGAAAGGGGTGATTTGCAGGCTAGCAAGGGGCAACCCTGTGATTAGAAATTCCAAGATCTGACAGGATGCACATTTGACCTGCTAGTATAAAATAGATTATTCTATTATGTAAACATAGTAAGGTCCAGGTTTGATGAGGATCAATGGCAGAAATAGGCGGTGTGTTCCTACCTGTCTGTAGAAGTACTTGCTAATGTGTACTGCAGCGTTTGGTTTATAACTTTACAATAGTGGCTTTGATTAATAATGCTTTATTAGTTATAAACATAGACTTATTGAATAAATCCTACTTACTCAGTTGAATGGCTCTCCATGACTACATAAAACTATTTCAGTAATTAGAAAGCTACTATAATATTTCTCTATATTGTAGACTTTGAGTTGTTAGCTCTCTGTCAGCTTTCCTGAATTCCTCCATAGGCTTTTTACTTGACCCCATCCTTGACACGAAAGGGAAACGGTTTCAACTCGCGTTTTGTGATGAGAAAGGGTGGGTGTGGTAAGACACGGTTTCCCGTAGAAAAGTGGAAGGGGTGAGGGAAAGACCTTGTCTCTCCTTCTGATGTGCCTCTGAACCTGTACTATCTGCTTCCCCACCAGGATCAGGGAAATGAGACTGGAGAAGAGGTACCCCTGCTGAAAAGGACCAGACCCTGAAGGACAGTGGAGTTATCACAATTGCTTTGTGGGCTTGCATTTCAAGAGAAGAGTATGCCTGAGGAGTGTTAGCATAAGGCATCTTGTGGAGAGCTAACCTCTATCTTTTTCTAGAAGATGTAGGCTTGCAGCTCCTGGGTTTTTTCCTCCCCTTTCTACATAAAACACAAAGCAGTGGGGATCAGTTGTTTTATCTACTACTGAAATGCAGCCATCAGTGCAGAATAACATGAGAACAGTTTGAAAGGAAGCGTGGAACACTGTATTCAACTGAAACTAATTACCTGATTAGGTTTTGGCCTGGCTGTGTGGGTTGACATCCAATGGTCTTGGCGACAATACCTGTGAGCAAAGCCAAGTCTAGTCTTGCTTCATTTAAAGACTCTGGACAAAACTTCTGGACTTGTGTGCTGCATGCTAAGCAGTGTGAAAATAGGCCACTGATTTAAAGTACCCATGGCTACAATGGGTGTCAGTGGGCAGCTGGCATAGTTGCAGATGAATGAGCTTATTTGCGTTCTAGAAATACTGGTTTCCCTTTAAAGGTGGTTCTGTTTCAAGCACACAATCTGGTGAAATTTAACTCTGCATCAGAACATGCTCCATTCACAGCTATAGGATTAGCACTTTCCTTCAGCACTTCAAACTTCTTCCCTTAGAAATTTAGTCAAAGTCTGACACTGAGATCTTGTAAACTTAGAAAATCACTTAAAGGGATGTTATCTCACCTAGTTTGAGTCAGCTACAGTAGTTCCTGCTCTTTATCTCCACAGGGGTTAAATACTTTAGGTCTGCTTTGTTAGGTGAGAAGTATTTGTTATTGCTATTGTCATCTTCTCTTGCACCTTTGTTGCAAATGCTTTTTGATCTGTTGGTGTCTTTGTTTGGAAAATGGTATGTTTTCACGTTAGGTGTACCTATGCAGCATCTCAAGTGTCTATAGCATTAGTCGTCTCTGTATTTACCAGTGTGGTGGTATTTTTTTGTCTTGGCATCACTCTAAAGGGAAAAAAAAACCATTACTTGGAAGGATTTGAAGCTTTACTGGGAAGAGACGGATGAGTCTTTCATCTGTATGCTATTGTAAAAATACAGTCCATTTAGAACAAAGGTGAGCAGAGCACTTTTTGAAAGACTTGAAGTGTCCTTGCCTCCGAATGGGAAGCTTCTGGGCTTCACTCACTTCTGGCACCCTAGAGAGCCTCTGTTCTCCATTCCCACGGAGAACAACATGAAATGAAGTGTCAAATGAGTTGTGGCAGTTCTCTAGTGAGCATTGACTTTATGAGGAAATTTAGTATGTCTACTCTGATATCCTGGAAGCGCACTGAGGCACATTACTAAACTGAATTGGACACGTGGTTGATGAAAATCCAAGAGCTGGTAAGAGATGCTCCACAGAACAAGAAATCCTAATAGACAACCATAGGAAAAAATATTTTTGCCAACTGGCTGACTATTTTAACTTAGCAACTGGCTTATGCTCTACCCTATTCCTTAACATCTAAAATAAATATTGAATTCTCTCCTGTTTACAAACCTTCGTAAACCATTTGTCTAAGAGGCGTTGCAGTAATGAAGTCCTCAAAGTTGTGTTTAAGCATTTCCTCTTACTGCAAGGATAAATCCATCAAGTTTTCGGCCTCCCACAAAGACAACAAATGCAAGACTGTAAATCCTATAAAAGCCCAAAGAAACTTCAGAAGCAATTTAAAATAATAAAAATATGCTTTTGGACACCTCTTACTCTCTTACTACTTCTACATGGAACAATGCTGGGCAGGGACTTGGGGGCTGGAGAGGCGGATGGGAGTTCACCTTGTGTAACCTGGTATTCCCTTCCCCTCTCCCCCGCCATCCCCAAATCAGCTGTCACAGTATTGGCAGGAGTGTCCTGAGCCTTCGCTAGCCAGGAGTTTGCCCAGCTGTTTGGCCCAGGATTTCACAGAGAAGGAGGAAACCTTTCTGGCTGAAGCTTCTGTAAAAATCACTGCTTCAGTGATCAAAGCAGCAGTGTCCCTATGGGGGGAAAAAAAGAGTAGTTGGAGAGCTTTGTGGGGGGGGCTGGGGAGGAGTGACGTGACTTTCCATAGGGCCTGGCCTCTTCATGATAAATAATCACCCTAGAGTAGAGCTAATCTCCTAGGAAAAGTGATGGGATTACAAAGGCGGTAAGATCTCTGCTTCTTTAAAAGCAGACGTAAAGTTCAACTCCATAACAATTTTGTGGTTTGAAAACGTGTCTCTCCTAACAGCTACTTGTGTTGCTGTTGCAGGATGATTTGGAAATTTGCCTTGTCCGTTTTTCTGATGGCAGCACTGGTTCGAGTAACAGACACCAGGAAAAACCGTCCTGCAGGCGCCATTCCCTCCCCTTACAAAGACAGCAGCAGCAACCACTCGGAGCGGAGGCAGCAGCTGAATAAGGAGGTGCTGGCCTCCAGCCAGGAGGCCCTCGTGGTCACCGAAAGGAAGTACCTCAAGAGCGACTGGTGCAAGACGCAGCCCTTGAGGCAGACTGTCAGTGAGGAGGGCTGCATTAGCCGCACCATCATCAACCGCTTTTGCTATGGGCAGTGCAACTCCTTCTACATACCACGGCACGTGAAAAAGGAGGAGGAGTCCTTCCAGTCCTGTGCTTTCTGCAAGCCACACAAGGTCACCTCTTCGACCGTGCAGCTGGAGTGCCCCGAGCTGGACCCACCTTTCCGACTCAAGAAAATTCAGAAGGTCAAGCAGTGCCGGTGCATGTCTGTGAATCTTAACAACTCAGGCAAACTGTGAGAGCAGGCGCGCAGCTACTGCTTGGTGTTGCCTCCATCAGATTTACTGCTGCCTCTCCTCTCCCCCTGAGCAGACTGTCCATTTTGTTGGTTTGTTTCTTCTTTTCCTTTTTTTTGTCTTTTGTTTTCTTTCAGGAGGCATCTCTCCAGCAAGAAAAGGCTCCTTGTCGCTTGCCTACTGGAATAATGCTTTTTAATGGGCTGTTAGGCACTTCACCGTAAAGTTTCATTATATTTCCAATATCATCTGGCAGTTGGATCTTCTGGAGTGGAGCAGGCTCCCAGAAGTTGGGATTGATCATTGAAGTGACCAGTTGGCTGAATCCAGCATTAAATGTTTCCACTGTGTGGAGTAAAGCCCTCTGCCCTACACTCCAGTCCCCTCCACAAGACGAGAACACCTTCCCTGTGCTTTGGTCCGGAGCTTGCCGCTCCCGCTTGGAAGTGCTGGGGTGCTGCCCAGGACTGGAGGACGCAGATGAGGGAGAGTAACGAGGAGTAATGTGCGAAAAGCAAGTGAGACTCTCTGATGAGGCTCATCTCCTTAAGGCAACTTTAATTGTGCAATGACAAACGGTTCCGGGCTTCTTGTCTGAAGGGCAGATAAGAAGCGAGGGGGAGAGGGCGAGGCGCTGGGTCAGCCACCGTGACCACAGAGCAGACTGAGGGTGGGTTCTGATGCTGTTGTGGTTAGAGTATATCGAACACGTGGTCTCTGCAGCAGTGTTTATTTTGTAACCTAGCTATAGTAAACAGCTGTTTGAAGTATTATAGACCTAGCCATGTATATTTTTCTTGTGGCAGACTATGCCAGAGATTAAAATGTGTTGAGTAAGAGACTCAGTTGCTAGGTCAGCTGCCTGGCTTAAAATGGACGTGGTTTAACTAGGCTTTCGGTAGGTTTTTGTGTGTTAGATATGCGTGTGTTTCTTACTCCAAAAAGGACAACATCCATTTGTGACCTTGTATTTATGCCTGCTCAGAGTGGGGAAGGTGGGATGGTAGTGGGAGAGGAGCTGAGAACACTTAAGGGAACGATGTTTCACTGAAGGTATAAAAGCAGTGTCGCATAAAGGACAAAAGTTGGTCATTGCTGGACTGAACACAAAATGCATCAGTGTCATCAGGTTTTGGGAGTGGTGTCTCTTCAATGGTTGGAAAGCATGTTAATGTGTTAGTGTTAAAGGACAAACCCATCAGTCAGTGCCGCTGCAATGGGTCACAGCTGTAGGAGCAGGGGGAGACTAAGTTGTAATTGCTACAGTACTGGTGGTCCGCTCAATTTTTGAGTCCTACATAATCAGCGTTGGTGAACACTTGCAGTTCATTTTGAATCATACTGTGTTGTTATTCAGTTGATGGAGTTTAGCATGTCCTGTATATCCCGTTTGTTCCAGTTCTGATCTGTATTAGTCCCAGCTGCATTAAAATCCTATGTCGCAAAACAAACCAGCCCCTTCCCCCAAACCAAAGCCCGTGCGTGCTCAATTGTCTGAAGCTTACAAATTAAGAATGACACGCCGACTCCCTGATGCATGTCTCACAGCTCAGCATCTGCATCTAGTGAAACCAGCTTGCTGTGGGAGCCCTTTCCCGCCAGCCTCTTCACACGCAGCCACTTCAAGGGGTTAACGCGTTTCGCACTCTCTCCAGCCAGGGGCTCAGTGCCCCAGGTCTCTATTATGTGAGAGGGGCTGCTCTAAGAGGCTTTCAGGACTGAGCTCCACGAGAGCTCACCAAGCGGTTTACGGGGATTGGCACGGGCAGGATGAGGTTGGTCAGGTCTGTTAGCCCTGTTACGTGAACGGCCATGACTTTCCTGCTGTGATCTTTCAGCCTGTCAGAAGGGCACAGGGAGACTCCTCGCGCAGGGGTGGCTTTAGAGGCTGTCGCTGCTGCGCTACCAGCGTCATGCCAGCCACCGAATGGGCACCATTCAGTCTAGGCTTGAGAGTTGGGGGGGGTGGGGTGGGGGTCGGGGGGGAGG